>JBBMEF010008693.1:0-23162 GCA_037832685.1 Sicyos baderoa | reverse complement strand
GAGATGATTTCGAAAAACGAGGCAGAGAGAGAATATATGAGGATTATTGTTGGATTTCGTGAAGGATTAACTTAATCTGAGGGATTAAGTTAATCCGTCCACCAAACATGATTTAGAGGGATTAAGTTAATATGGATTAACTTAATACTTATACCAAACACCTTCTAAAACTTCTAGGAAGAAATGATGAAAGATGGAAGAGAAATAACATATTTAGAAGTGAGACAAAATTCACTTGACTAAAAAGACCATTTTTGATCGTTCTTGATAGACTAGGGACCAAATGTAGACATTTGAAAGTTAAATGACCAAAATTTGATAAATAACAAAGTTGAGAAATCAAAATTAGATATTTGAAAATCGAAGTAACAAAATGGAACAAATTCCGAAGTCAAATGAACAAAATGATATTTTAATTAAAAAACTGAGTTCAATTGACATGATATATGATCTGACAACTAAAAAATATACAAAATTAATTTATTTGAAAATTGCTTATAAGATGACATTTAACTAACAAAACTTAGTTCAATTCACCAAATGTAAAACTTTTAGCATTTTTGCATATTATTTTTTCCTATATCAAATTTTGCTTGGAGACTATATGTTACACTAATTGAAAAATATCGTATCATAGATTGAAGATTGTATGTAATACCAATCAAACGTTGTTTATGGTATTGATTTAACAGTATATGTACATAGATTACAAACTATATATTGCACAAATGCATGGACTTTTCATCTTCTTATTAAATCCACCCCACTTTTAATATTTACATGAACTCCTATCAAATTTATATTCATATAATTCTTTTTTTTTTTTTTAATTATAGGTGAAAATGGAAAGTTGAGATCGAGTTTGTCTCTCAGTCAAAGAAAATGAAAGATGTTTGGTTTGTGTCCGGTGGATTTGGAAAGTGAAAAGGAGAATAGATTTGATAGGTTGCTTGAGCCGCCATGGGACAGGTTTTGTGGTTTCTAAGTTTCTTGTGGTGCGTGTTGAATTTAAGAGGGCTCTTGATTGGACTTCATACACATTTGAAGTGTGACATTACTTCGGATTTCAACAACGTTAATATATATTGCTAATTAATGGGGTTGTAAATAATCTACTCATTTATTTCATGATTCAATTTCTTGCAAACCTGGTTTACAATTTGGCTGTGTATTTACCCCACTTGCATAGCCAAAACACATCTTACTTACACACTCAAACTTATTTGCAAAATCTACTAGAAAGAGTTAGTGGTTTAGTGAATTCATTATTTGATAGTAATCTAATTCAACACTATGGTTACACATTTGATTTTTTAAATCCTTTTACTCCGAAGATCCATAATTATTAAACATTTAAATCTTCACCTACGTATGAACATTTTCTTTAAAGAGACAAAATCTGAACAAATAAGAACCAAATAACACTAAGGGCATGTTTGGCTTTGAGGGGATGGGTCGGGTTGTGTTGAGTTGGGATAAGGAAAGAAGATAAGTGAAATAAGTTTATATTTGGGGGAAGGAAAGAAAAAATAAAGCTATGTTTGATGGAATAAAAATAGAATGGTTGAAGATTTTTTATTTAAATAAAAAATGGATATTTAATAATTTTTTAATAATAAAGTTATGTTTGATGATTGTTGAACTTTTTATTTCTATAAAAAATAGATATTGAGTAGTTTTTTAATATTTTAAACGTGGGGCCCATGAATGGAATTAGGTAGGAGTTGGGTGGACTTATGGAAGTCCATAAAGCAAACATAGGATCGAAGCTAAGCCAATGCAACTCCACCATTTCTCCTCTCCACAAATATGCCCTAAAAAACAATTACAAGGAAAAGTAATTATTATTTTTTATTGATATTTGTGACTGTCCAGATCAGCTTTCATGCAACTCGGCTAATGTTATGAGACATACCGCCTCACCTTAGAACATTTAGATGTCAACAAAATTTGTAGGAATTTAATTTCTAGGTAGGTGGAGACCCTAGATTTGAACTACTTATGCATCTCAAGATTCTCTTTAATCAAATGATTCACAGTTAAAAAAAAGTAATGATTCAAATGGAAAATTGAAGTAAAGAGCAGTAATAAGAAGCAGAACCCAGAAATGGGGGTAATTTAATTTCTTATCTCATTTATAATAATAAAATAAGAAATTATTAAAAAAAAAGGAAAAGAGATGGAAAGTAATTAAACGGCGGTCAATTGAGAGAGTTATCATAATAGAAGAAATTACGAGGTTTACTGCAAAACCTGCAACACCTTTCGGCAAAATTAATCCCACAATTTCCATTTCCGGCAATACCCCTCTCCCCAATATCAATTTCTCATTTTCTCCCCCAAACACCACACTCTCATTTTACCCCTAATTTTTCAGCAAACACCAAACCGTATAGGCGAGACCGATCGACCGAACCATGGCTCGGGGGAAGATCCAGATCAAGCGCATCGAGAACCCGACGAACCGGCAAGTGACGTACTCGAAGCGCCGCAACGGGCTGTTCAAGAAGGCCAACGAGCTCACCGTTCTTTGCGATGCTAAAGTTTCTGTGATCATGTTTTCTAGCACCGGAAAGCTTCATGAGTTCATCAGCCCGGCCACTTCGTAACCCTAAACCCTAAACTCTAAATCTTTTGTTCTCTATTTTGTTTGTTTGTTTGTTTGGATTTAGGGTTTATTGAATGGATTTGATTTTATTTGTTTGTTTGGTTTAGGACCAAGGAGTTGTTCGATCTGTACCAGAAGACTTTGGGGGTTGATTTGTGGAACACTCATTATGAGGTCCTCCATTTTTTGTGTTTTTTTTTTTGTTTTTTTGTTGTTGTTTTTTTTTTTTTTGTTAAATAAAAGTGATGATTTGTTGTGTAGAAAATGCAAGAGATTTTGAAGCAGCACAAAGATGTGAATCGGAATTTACGCAGGCAGATTAGGTATTCTTAACCGTTTGCATTTTTATATTTTTTTATTAAGATGGAAGATTTATTATTTATTTAGTTTTAGATTTAAAGGTAGAAAAAAAAAAAAAAAACATCAATAACTCAAACGAGGCATAACGATACAAGAAATGTAGACTTACGCCTCCTTGGATAAAATTTTAAAATTATAAAATTAAATAGTTATCAAACAAAATCTTAATAATTTGTTTTTTAAATAAAACATCTGTAAAAAGGTTTATTAATGTGTTTTCTTTGTTTTATTAAACTGGCCAGCAATGTTTTCAAAAACCACAAAATTAAAAAAGTAAAGCCTCGTTCTATAACTTTTTGAAATTTAAGCCTACAATAACTATTTTACTATATTTTTCTTACTTGTATATCTTACCTTATATTTGTAGAAATAAAATCAAAATTTAGAAGAAAAAAAAAGTAGTTTCCAAAAGTTTATTTTTGTTTTTGAAAGTTGGTTGTCAACCACATACTTTCTTAAAAAAAGATAGATCAATTGTAGGAAGGATGGAACACATTGTAGGAAATTTGAGTAAAAATAGGTTTAAATTTCAAGAACTAAAAACAAAAAATCAAATAGTTATCAAAAGTTTTTGAATGAACTATATAAAAAAAATGTTTTGAACACTCATTTTTCTTAATGAAATTTGAATAAGAACTTAAATCCTTTCTTAAAAAGATAAAGTAACTATTCATGAATTTGAAAACTCATTTTTGTTAATGAAATTTGTATATAGTTTTTTTTTTTCAAAAAAGATAAGAGTAGATTCCAAAAGAGTATGCAAGAAGTATACAAAGAGTAACAATATTACAGAAAAGCCCTCCAATTTAGAGCAATGGAAGTTAAATCATAGTCTTTAAACAAAATAGATTTAGAACACCAAGCTGCAAAATTAACAATTATAGAATACCATAAGATCTCGGGAGTCTTGCTTGTGTAGTTGCTTTCAAAAAGTCTAGCATTTCTCTCTTTCCCGATGTTCCACCATGTTGCGCCATAGAAGCAAGTTGTAAGGATCTTCTTCTTTGTATAGACAAATTTGTCAAAAACAAACTTAATTTTCGGAAACAAAAGGCAAATATTACCAAAGTTGCTTTAGACCTCTATGTTTCTATGTTATATATAAATATATGTATATATATATATATATATATGATTAATTGAATAAATTAATAAATGAATAATAGACAGAGGATGGGGGAGTGTTTGAATGATTTGAGCTTTGAGGAACTGCGTTGTCTCGAGGAAGACATGAATAATGCCGCCAAGATAATCCGTGGACGCAAGGTGACAAGTTTTATTTTATTCTATTTTTACACTTTCATTTTAATACAAAGAGTATAAGAAAATAAACTCTTTTTTTCTTCCAAATTTTGTTTTTTGGCTTTCAAAAACAAATCTTTTGATATATGACTTTTTTATTATTATTATTATTATTTATTTAAGAAAGTTAGAATATTGTATGATTTGAAAACTTCATACAATTTTTTTTTGACAAGAAACAAAAAATTTCATTGATAAAATGTCTATCGAAACATTACAAAAAATTATGCCAATGTGTAAATAAAAACGATAAATCATAGTTACAAAAGGGGGAATATCTATGACTCCATCCAAGAGATCTCAGTATGATAAGTTGCTTCCGTTAGAGAAGCAAGTGTCTTGTTGGTATCATTAAATATCCAATTATATATTTCCTCCCACCAAGACCAAAAAAGGGCCTATACAAAATTAACCCACAACACTTTTTTAGTTTCCCTAAAAGGATGTCCATTCATGACTGAATACGTGAATTTGAATATATGATCTCTTAATTATAAAACATACTTAACGTTATTGTAGATGTTGACGCATTCTAAGCAACGTAATGTATAACGTATTGTAGCGATCTCAAGTATGGGGGTGCAAGTTGTATATCCATAAGCTTATGTAATATCAAGTTTCTTTGTCTACATTAACATATTCAATTTGGAACTTTGTTAAACAGTATCAGGTGCTAACCAACCAGATTGAAAGGCAAAAGAAAAAGGTATATATATGAAGTAATCTTGGCTTTGTTTAATTACAAAAAATTATGCCATTTATAATTAGAAGTGTGTATGAATTATTAAAGTCTTAATATCTCTTTATTTTCCACTTGTCCAAATGCAGTATAGGAGTGAAGGAGAACTACACAAGAGGCTTCTCCAGGAGTTTGTAAGTTTCATATTGTTATTATATTGACTTCAAATTAATTGAGTTATCAAGAATAAATACTTTTTTTTTTTTAAGAAATTATGTTTTTAAGTTGACCATTTGGGAAGTCCTCAAGTTGCACCCTTAAGAAGATCTTAAAAAAAAAGTTTTTAACATTTTTCAATTGAGTCTCATGTTGTTAATGTATACTAAAATTAAGGATAAATTTTTTTTTTTTTTGAAAAAGAATTAAGGATAAATTAGTATTACATAATACTTAATGAATTGACAAAACTTAGAGGAGAAAATGCTCATCCAACTCTTCAAAATTTCTCCATGAACAATTGAAATTTCTTTTTTTAAAAGACATTGTTTCTCCTCTATATAAATATCTATAAACGAACTAAATATATTAACCATCATAAATAATTTAATGTTTAAATAACTAAAAAGTTAATGGATTCAATCTATAATACTCACATACTTATGAATTAATTTCTTACGAAATTTGTTGACATTTAAATGCTATTAGGCAACTAACTATTATGCAATATTACATTAATTAACTGCACAATTCCGTGTAGTCCCTTGGCGAGGTAGAGCGCCTATAGAAAGACAAAAGATTTTTATGGCAAGTAAATGAGCGTGCTGATCGTTAGAAACTCAGGGTTTAGAGAAATAATAATATCTTTTCGAGCGATCTCATATTTGTTTTTTTTTATATCTGTAATTATTTGGGCCAACTTTCGTGCATTTCGACTAATGACATGGAACATATCATCTGACATTACAACATTTCGATGTCAAGAAAAATCATAGGAAATTTATTCTTAGGTAGGTGTCTCTCATGGATTGAACCTATCATCTTATGCACCTCAAACCCCCAAACGTTTTATGTTCTTTTTTTAGCATTGAAGATTTTTCTTGTAATCATTCTTAAGGTCTAATCGCATTTGATTAGAAGACTATCGTTTCTTTTTATTGGCTTTTATATATTTTTTATATTTGTGACTGTTTAGACTAGCTTACCTCATGTGATCAAAGAGAGCTTTATAGTTTTAGAGTATTCTTGACATCCAAATGTTGTAGGGTTAAACGATATGTCCCGTAACATTAGTCGAGGTGTGTGCAAGTTGGTTCGGACAATCATGAATATCAAAAAAAAAAAAAAAATGTCAAGACCAGCTTTCCTCATCACTACTATTGTTATATGACATACCGCCTAACCTTATAAATAAATTTATAGGAAATTAATTTATAGTTAGTAGTCACCAAGATCGAACATATCATCTCTTAGTTTTCCAAAGTCCTTTTTTACCGCGAAATCACTCGATCGTCATGGTTTATCATTATGTTGGCTTTTATGTCGTGTGTATGTCCTTGTATTCTTTCATTTTTGAGTACCGGAAGAAAGTAAAGTTATTTATTTGAATAATGATCATTTGGTTGTAGGATGTTGCAACAGAGGAAGATCCACACTATGGATTGGTAGACAATGGAGGAGATTACGAATCAATGATGGGATTCTCAGGTGCTGCCGGCCCAGCTCGCATTTTCGCCCTTCGCCTGCAGCCAAACATTCCTAATAATAATATTATTATTCACCATGTCCCTCCTCATTCAGATCTCACTACTTATCCACTCCTTGAGTAATTAAACTAATCCAATGTTAATTACTACACTACCTGCTTAATTATCCACTCCTAATTTGTCTTTGCAATTTCTGAATTTGTTGAACCTACCATTATTGTCTTTTCACTTATATATGACTGCACAAACCTATATGAAAAACAACCCATATATATATATATATATATATATATCAACTATTTATCTGCATGTTTTTCAGTGTTGAATTTTTTGAATTTTCATGATTTCTAGATGGGTTTATTGTCTTTGTCTGATTATGTTTGTGATGATTGGATGATGAGACAGGAATACTTGGAATGAATTTTGAGGTCAATTTAATGATAGTCACATATTGAAGATTTAATATTCTATCAAATATATATATAATAGGTTAGGAAGTTGTAGTTATTGGATAAGATTAATCTAAATGTATGCAAGCTTTCTCAAACATTGATCTAAAATGTTTGAAGTAAAATCTTTTTTTCTCAAATATATACAAAATGTTGTAGATGATGTGAGGTATAAATTAATGACTTTTTTCTTTTTTTAATCATTTAAAACTATCATTTGAAGTAAAATCTATTACACTTTTATACCAAAAAAAATTAGTACAGTAATAATTTGTCTCTTTTTTTCTTTATTTTTTTTCGTTCTACCATATGTTTAATGTCGAAGTATTCAAATTACAATTTTTTGATCGAATATAGATATCAATTACTGTCGAACTAAATACGTACTTTAATAATGTCATAAAAGAACTCACTTAAATGATACATGTCTTAAAACACTTTAATGACACATGTTTTAAAAGCTATGCATTGATATTGTACAAAAGACCGAGTTAACTATATAATATTGGTTTTTTTTTTTTAATCTGATGCTTAATTTGCTATTATCTTGAGCCAAAATGCATATATACTAAACAAATTAAATGTTAAAAAGTAAAATACAGACATATAGGGATTAAAAATCCAACACATAATTTTTTCGTACGAAAATAGTATTCTAACCTTACTTGTATATCTTTACATTAAAAAAAAAAAAGAAAAAAAAAGAAAAATCCTTATATTATTGAGCATAAAATTTCAGGTTAAAAATATAATTGATATAATATTATGAACAAGTGTAGTTCAATATTTTATCTACAAAAGGAGTGGGTCAAAATTCTGTTTCCTTTTGTTATGAGATTAATTTTGGTAGTCTCGGAACCCGGTTTATTTGGCATGTTTTAGTAAGATTTAGTTTTAGAATTTATTAATTTCTCTGTATTAAAATTTTTTTTTTTAAAAAGTTATTTAAATAATTTTTTAATAACTCTTTCTCCTTTTTATTTTTAAAATAACTCTCATCTATAAATATTTTTTTAATCATTTATTTATATAACTACTCATCATTTCTAATTATTCATTTTGAATCCTTTGTTTTAAATTAATAAAAAAAAACTTATTTGTAACTACTTATAAATCTTTTTAATTTTAACTATTAAAAATAACTACCCATTTTAAATTCTCAATCAAACGAATTTTTAAGTACAATTTTCAATTTTTAACTACTAAATATAATACATAAAACTGAATGCTACGTAAATATTCCAAACAAACAACCCCCTCACAATTATTAAAATAAAGGATGAAAAAAAAAAACTTATTTTTGGTAAAAATAATCGAAGATTTTGGTAGAGATATTTATTTTAGTTGCGAAAGCACAGGAATCCAGCCGGTAACCGGTCGCAAGAAACGAAGCAAGGTCCCACGTGTCATGAAGATATCGTGAGTGCACAGAAATTCCATGGTATCACCGGTCAATTGAAGGTCACCGTTTGGCCTCGCCGCGTTTCGAAACGGCTGCTTTCCTTTCTCCCCAATTTTCACTCTCTAGGGTTTCTCTTACAGCTCCAGACGCCATATCCGTCGTCGTCTTCTTCCTCGCTCAACCGCTACGGTCAGTGCCGAACCAGAGACCGGTTAGGGTTTTCTGCTACACCGAGATGGGAGCTCTCGCCCCTGTCGCGCCTTGGACTCCTGAAGATGATATTCTGCTCAAGAACGCCGTCGAGGTAAAGCTATTTCCCCTCTTTTCAACTCCTTTCGAGAATGAAGAATCACGCTTAAACTCGCGTTCCCTTTGATTACTCTCGTGGTTGATTTTCTCGATTCGGGTCGTCGATGAACTGTTATAAATTTGAGTGTCTTATGTAGTTCCTTACACTCACACTCACACTCACGCGAAGTTAAGTTAAGTTAGATGGGATGTTTGTGCTGCCATTATTTGAACTTTCATTTTAAATTACTAGAAAGCTTTTAAATACTAATAATAGGTTGTTTAAAATTGTTAGAATCATGTTAAATCACTCATCAACCCAAAGTTTAAGTTAATAAGTTGGGTATATATATATATATGAGTGTCTGAGTCTACTTGCGTGCACCTCAACTATTTTCCCGAGACATAATGTCTGAACACATTTAGATGCCAAAGAAATCCGTAGGAAATTATTTACTAGATAGGTGGCTACCCTAAATTAAACACATCATCTTTTGAATCACAAAGACTCTTTGTGACCACTAGGCCAACCTACAATGGTTAGATTAGGATAAATTTAATTTTATCGATCAACACTCTTCTTCACCCCTGGGCTTAGAGATTTAATAATGTCCAACAAGTATAAATTTAATTTTAACGACAGTTGTTTGAACACATTTTCGTGTCATGTTGAATCATGTTAAATCATAATCATTTTTTTTTTTTTTTTTTTTTTTTTTTTTGATATCCGCGACTGTCCGGGCCAGCTTTCGCGTGGAAAGCGCACCTCGACTAATGTCACGGGGCATACCGCCTGACCCTACAACATTTGGATGCCAAGGAAACCCGTAGGTATTAATTTGAAATTAATTCCAGGGCTTCGCACGCTCATGTCCCTCTCTTCTCTCGAGCTAATGCCTATCTAGCTAGCTGTGCTCTTTCCTTCTCCCCTCTCACTCTAGGTAGGTGGCCACCATGGGATTTGAACCCATACCTTTATGCACCCAAAGACCCTCCATGATCAATTGGGCTACCCCATGATGGTTTGTTAAATCATAATCAATAGGCTAGAGGTAAATTTAAATATGTCAACCAACATAAGATAAGTCTATCGTTTTCTTAAAAAAAATTGTCAGCTTTCTCGAGGAGAAGCTAGGGATTTGATGGGATATAAAGCACTCTTCTTCCTCGTGAGCCATATGTGCTTCAGTTTATTTTTTCTTCGTGCTACTTACGATGGAATGCATTTTCACGCCTTTTTGGTTTCAAAATAGTGTGTTGATGTTTTTTTGGGATACATTTTAACTTTTTAAACTTCTAGGCGGGTGCTTCCTTGGAGGCCCTGGCCAAAGGTGCGGTGCAGTTTTCTCAAAGATACACCGTAAGAGAATTGCAAGAACGATGGTATTCTTTACTTTATGATCCAATTGTTTCTGAAGAAGCATCTATGTCCATGATTGACATTGAGCGTTCTTCTTCCATTCTTCCATCGAAGTTCAACAAGTTTGGGATTTCAAAAGAAACTAAATGTATTGGTGGGAAGAGGAAATCTGGGAGTGTACGACGTTGTTATTATGCTTTGCGTAAAAGAATTTGCAACGAACCATTTAACCCTATGGACCTGAATTATCTTGTTGGTGATAGTGACTATGTCGGTGAAGAGCCTATGCCAGGAAATTGTATCCCTCCAATATCAGATGATTTTGGACTTCAGAGCTCAGAGCTGGAGATCTTGCCTTGTAATTTTGCTCAAAATGTTATGAATAATGATGATACGGAACGCACTTTTCTTTCTGGATGTCAACATACAGTTGAAAAGCATTTTCCTCCGAACTTGGATAATGGACATGAGGGAATTTCTCACATTATTGTAGATAATCTGCCTTTCTCTGCAAATGAATCACATATTAAAGATTTGGTTCCATCAACTAGCTTTCCAGTTGATAGTATCTTTGAAAATGATTTGGCGGTGAAACCTTCTACTTTTGGGCAACTGAGCAATGATCAGAGAGTGATGGGCTCTGAACCAGAAGACAACGATGTCTATAGTTCTCCTGTTTCTGATTCTGGTGCATCATTTCATAATGTTGAGTACTCATCTCCTCTTCCTGGTATGCAACTATGGAGAGATTCCTCACCAGAATTGCCAATTGATGTTGACTTTGCAAATACTAATATACCTACAGGGGACTCTTTTGAACTCCCCGATGATGATGATGGGAACAACAACATTCAAAATGCAAGATTAGCGGGCTATGATGCTCACTCTAACTCAAAGTTGAAGATTGAAGTGCAGCATGATCATTTGAAAAGTCCAAATGCCACTGCTGAAGGTTCTTATCTTGCAGAATTGTCTAATTCTCTTTTGAACTTGAGCAATGAGGATGAGCTACTTTTCATGGATGTTGATGGAAGAGATGTGATTGATAAGTCATACTACGAGGGGTTGTCACTTTTGTTGAGTTCACCAAATGAAGTTAATCGTGATCAAACAACCAATGCAGTTAATGCTGAAGCAGCGTTACCAATGGATACATTGTTAGAGACCCCTACTGCATGTTCTGAAGATTTATATGAGAAAGGATCCCACTGTAGTGATCGAAATTTGGATTGTAGTTCAGAAACTCATCCATCACCATCTGCATCTTTGAACAGTCAATGTCTTGGAAGAGGTGATGAGCCTCTTTTCTGCATTTTGAACACAGAAGACCCAGAAATCCCGAGCAATGATGATGTTTTTCTACCTCCATTGTCAACAATTTCTACTATGGGATATCATTTTCAAGATTGCATGGACCCTACCTTTTCATCTATTAAGGATTTTTCTTGTAAAGAAAAATCTGGTGAAAAGACTCAAAACCTTGTGCAAAGGGGGAGGAAAAATCATGGACAACCTTGTGTTTCATCTCTATCAATAGGATTGCATGGTTTGCCTGAAAGAGGTGAAAAGCATCCAGTTGGTGGAGCTCCTGTTAGTTTGAAATTATCCCATAGCAACTCCATACATGGGTCATCTGCAAATAAAACTAGATCCAATAACGATACTATCTTTCCTGTCGCACTCAAGGAAGAGAACAATGAAATTTCTCGGGTAAATCATCTTGGCCAGAATTTTATAAATACTCTTGTAGAGAAGCCAGGCTTTGAATCTGTTAGTAGATATCCACCAAGTGCTACTTGTGGCATTAAACAGGAACCAGATACATTGTCTACAGTGAAAGATCATCGATTATCACAAGAAGTGGGTGCTCGAGGTGTTTTCAATGTAGAACAAGATGGAGTATCTTCGGCATCTGATCAAGAAGAGTTATCTATTGATAGTGATGACGATGTGCCTCATTTTTCAGATATTGAGGCAATGGTAAGATTTTCATTGTAAAGAGTTTTTTTTGGAGAAGAAACAATTTCATTGTAAAGAGTTATCTCTTGCTTAATTTGTCTCTTAAACTTGCGTTAAATTATTTATTTCAGATACTTGATATGGACTTGGATCCAGAAGATCAAGATCTGTATTCAATTGAAGAAGGTAACATATAGATGTTTAATAGTTATTAAAATTTTAATTTCCATAAATATTTTTGGTCAAATCAATTCTTATAATATGTTGCTGTCTAGCTAATAGATTATTATTTACCTTTGTGTGTGTGCATTTCATGGTACTGAGGTTTAATATCACAGATTCACTATATAGATTTGGAACACTTTTCTTTTAAATGATTCAAATTAAATAGATCGAAATCAAAAGTTATTATAAGTCAGTTTCTGGTTTAAAGTTATCCAAATTGAAGTCATTAGACTTCGCATGGTTTGAGTTTGAAATACACATTGAAATCATTACATTTTAGTTTTTCTTTCCTAGGTTATAATCTTAAGGTACTATAATAAGTCACGTCCAAACAAAATTTCTAATTGTATTATTCCTATTTTTCTCCTCATTCCGAATATTTTTATTTTTTAAAATGTCAAATAGTTTCTAGACCCTGTCAATTTTATAAAAATGTTGAACGTTCTTGATTCTAAATTGGTTGGTGCCCTGGCATCAATGAATTGTCTCGTTGAGTTTTTTCTATTATTGTCTCACAAGTGCTTGGTAAGGAATGTCAAATGGTAAACGTATGTTTGAATATAATTTTATGGAAGTGGGCATTGTATTGTTTGTCATTCCAAGTTTGCTTTCTAATATCCATTATAATGTGCGAACTACCTACAAATTTTCAACAGAGGGGAGGGGGCATGCTAGCTTCTTTGCTATCTTTTTAGGGTTTTGATTGAGAAGAGCAATAGGATTTTTGAGAAGTCTGGCAGTTAGGAGTTTTTGTAATTATGGTCTTGGCTTGATTATGTTGGATTAAATTTTCTTTATATGTAGCTTTTCTAGGACGTCTTTTTTGTTGAGCTTGTTTTTTGTTATATATTCTTCATCTTTCATTTTATCCTTGTTAATGGAAGTTCGACTTGTTACACCAAAAAAAAAAAATAATAATGATAACGAGTCAATGACTTAATAAATCTTAACTGGAAAGAAAATTGATATTCTTTTTACGGTCCTCCCTCCTATATATTCCAAACTTGGTATTTTGAAAGAAGTCAAATTACTTAGTATCGCTTTCCTTTTTCTTTCACTTCCATGGTAGTCATATTTAGTATCGCTATTGAATCTCAAAGTTTAGCTGCCTTTTGATAGCTTGTAATTACCCTTAATGCATTTAAGCCAGAACATGACTTGCTATAATCTACTGTCAGCCGTTGTGTGTACGAGTGCCTGCATATTCTTTTCAATCTCACATTACTCAGACCACTCTATTGCGATCTTACACGTTCTTGTTATCTAACTTCGGCTTTTCTTTATTTATAATTTATTAGTTCTTTCTCCCTTGAATATTATTGTTTTTTTTTAATTCCTTTTTGTATGTAAATGCTTATATCATGTTTTCAATGTTGTTTTGGTCAAAATATGGCTTTAGCCACGCAATATTCATATATTTATGTTTAATTTGTAGTTTTGAAATACCAACATATGGAGACCAAGAAGAAAATCATCAGACTGGAGCAAGGAGCCAATGCTTACATGCAAAGATCTATCGCCTCTCATGGGGCATTAGCAATTCTGTATGGCCGACATGCAGAATATTACATTAAGAAATCTGAGGTACTTAATTGATTTATATTTTGAAGTACGCCAGTCAATTAATCATCATGGAGTGGCTCAATTGGTCAAAGAGGGTCTTAGGGTGCATAAGGTGATGAGTTCAGTCCATGATGGCCACCTACCTAAGAATTAAGAATTAATTTCCTACTGGTTTCCTTGGCATCCAAATATTGTAGGGTTAGGCGGTATGTCCCGTGACATTAGTCGAGGTGCACGAAAGCTGGCCCGGACAGTCACGAATATATAAAAAAAAAAAAAAAAGTACGCCGGTCAATTATGGGTGGATTTATCACCGAATTCTTGTTTGGGATAGTTTATGAAGGGATGACTTCTGTTGGACAATTTTTTTTTGTTTCCTTGTCACCGTCAAGGACATTGATACGGTTCTTGCCCATGACTTGTGAACTTATGAGTATTTAGGTCAGTTTCTTTTGTCAGTTTGTTCTCTTCTCTGACTTCCATTCCCTGTGCTTCTTCCTGTTTTGCTACCCTTCTGTTCTGTACTAAATTATTACCTAATGGATGTAGACGGACCTGTTAATAAGTTGAGTTCTGTTGAATCATCAACCCATTAAGCCTGATAGTTTTGAGTTAATTTAATTATATCAAGATTCAACTAACAAGTCTAATATGATAACTTCGATGATGACTTCATAGGGATTTGAAGTTTTGAACAACATGAATTTTTGCTCAGTTACCATGTTTAATCATGTTAAATCATCAATCAAGTTGGTTTATTCCTATATAGGAAAATAATATGGTTTGTCTTATTAAGCATCATTTATATGCAGGTTCTATTGGGTAGAGCGACTGCAGATTTCATTGTGGACATTGACTTGGGAAGGGAGGGAAGTGGTAATAAAATATCTCGACGGCAGGTAGAGTTGATTCAATTTTTTTCCTTACGATATCCATATAGAAAATGTGGTTGTGAACTCGTGAGAGTTGTCTACCTCTTAAGCTGTGTACAAATATTTCTTGTTTATTTTTCTCCTATTCATATAGTGTCCTTATGGAGATGGATGAATCTTTTTCCAGGCAATTATAAAAATAGATCAGGACGGATTTTTCTCCCTGAAAAATCTTGGCAAGTGCTCAATTTTCATAAATAACAAGGATGTGGCCTCTGGTCACTGCCTGCGACTCAATTCTGGTTGCTTGATTGAGGTATGCTGCCCTAGTTATTAGAAACGAAAAATAGTTTGTCTGGTTAGCTTTTCTGGAAAATGATCCCCATCACTTAATTTTTTTTCCCGTGGAATTGATCACTTCAAGTTGACTGTCGGATGTTCAGTAGTGTTCCCCGTAAGATTTACTGGTGTCGTGAAGTATTGTTTAGAGTTTAGGGTATATCAATGGGGAAAATGGCCTTAGTATATAAAGAAATACAGACATTCTTGACTCTCCCTGTGGATTTCTTGTTTGAATCTAGACATTGTGCTTAAAATTAAATTATTATCCCTCACGTGCCCCTACTAGCCTTAGAAGAGTTGGAACTCTGGATTTCTGACGCTGTCAAGTTGGACGGGGTAGGTCGATGTTCAACAGTTGAATGTTTTACTCTTTTCATCTGTGCATTTGCAGATAAGGGGAATGCCATTTATATTTGAGTCAAACCCAGTTCGTATGAAGCAGTATGTGGATAACATAGACAAGCCATCTAACAAACAAGAGTATCAATCATAATGATAGATGACAACCAAGCCGGCACGGGCAGTTGTACAGTGGAAAGGTGCTAATTTTTCTGCACTTTCTGGGTTCTTTAGGTATGCTGTGTTATGTTGTTATCTTATACGCTATAAGAAATGTAAATTTCATGTATATTTCATAGTAATTCCAGTAGTTATTATATTGCTTTGTGAATCGTGATTCAACGTCTTTTCTTCTCAATGAGGTTTCATTGGATTGCTCAAGATGGGAAACAAAATAGCAATGAGAGATTATTTCGAGCAGTAACGTCAGCGAGGAGGTGTCCAACCGAATTGCGAAGACATAGGTAAACTTATGCTCTTTGTCTACCCAACTAAGCCACGATACCCAACTCAATCCTGCATTCTGGTTACTCTTAAAGGTAGACATCCAAGTGGGTTTAGGCAGTCCCACATGTTTCACCATTTGATGTTTCCATTGTTTCACTTTGGAGGAGCCCACCAACTAAAGTTGCCATCTTTTTGGCGTTATGTTCAGGTCAAAATGAAGGTAATTGTCCCTGAAATCGAACTTTCCTTGCTTTGCCCACCCCTAGAATCCAGCTTGGCAATTCCATACCTTTCTAGAAAGAGTAACCAACTTGACTGAAGTCGAAATCGATAACTTCAAAGGAGATTCTTTTCAGCTACGGTACCATTAACTCTTACATTGTTTAACATTATCATGTATTGAACTTTAGTATGTTCAAATGTAGCAAGTGCATCTGATGTACAATCCTCAATGTAACTTTCTGCAAATATCTTGTAATATAAGGTCTTGCCTTCTCAAAACCTGCCCACTCCATTGAAGAACCCCCTAGTAGATCTTTTCTCGTAATAACAAAACCTTCCATAAATTTGTTATAAACTTGTACAAACCTGCAAAAGCTCGCCATGTACACTATCACTGTTAGATTCACTTATAGCGAAATACACCTTAAAGGTAGCAACATGGAGGGTCGTAAAATGCAATTAAGATCCATGGTGGTCACCCACCTAAGAATTAATTTCCTAGAGATTTTTTTAGCATCTAAATGTTGTAGGGTCGGTATGCTCCGTGACATTAGTCGAGGTGACCAAAAGCTCACTTGGACGGTGAAGGCACGTAGAGACAGGCAGAGGGTGAGATGATGCGTTGGCGATTGGAGGTACTCACTGGGGTGTACAGTCCAAACTGATAACAAAGACTTATCCATTTGATTCTGAACTGAAATGTAATCGATTCAATTACACCACGATACTTTGTTGTTGTCGAGAAAGGGGATGAATCTTCTTGGTACCTGTGCTGTGCAGTCTGCACCCATCCAAGTTGGGAACCACTTATTTTGATCTCTGTCTCTATCTTTTACTTTAAATGTCAATAAACTACCCTCTAGCCTTCCAAAAAATATATGTAAAAATCAATTATTGTAATGTCATTGTCCTTCAATTCAATGCGCGTTGGAAACAGCTTCCCACTTTGTTCTCAAGTTAGGATGGAGTTAAAAGAGTGAGATCATCTCAAAATTAGTGATAGAGATAAGTACTTCGTCTACCTATCTTATAATTGTTTGTTGATGGAATAATTTCAAGATGATGCTTCTTTTGTACTTACTAATCTTGATTTCGATTTTAATTTCATTTTTATTAGATCAAAGACTCGTTTTACTATAGTAAACAGTGTGTACATCTATCTTAAAACAAACAAATTGATTATGAGAGAAACATTTCCCCTATTTTATACATGTTTGTTTGATTCCCTATTTTTTTTTTTTTTTTTTAAGAAAGTTCTTCTACAACCATTTTAAACTACTTCATTTTTCCCTTTATCTTTTTTTTTTTTTGGATTGTTCGAAACTGTTTATGGCTAGTAATATCATGAAAAATACCCTTGAATCATATGACATTCCAGTTTTAGTTTTGGTTTTTGCATGGTGAAGTGATATAATGTGAATAGACCTAGAAGTCAGAAGGTGTAATAAAAGTGATAAAGATGGATGGATGGATCTGAAACTTGAAGAAGATGGCAATGGTGGATAGCAGCAGCCTAGCCTACTATTACTATTACAATTACTATTATGGGTTACCATACCACTCTCTGCCTTTTGTCTTTACTTTTGTCTTTACATTTCCCTTTCTTTTTCTCTCTACCCAACAATTTCAACAAACTGATTCTCTTTTTTTTTTTTTATTATAAAATATCAGAAGTGTTTAAACTAAATTTTATTTTACTTTTTAAAATAATTTAAAGTAACTAATATGTGATGTATTCCTTTCGAGGTAGTCACTCTTTAAGAATTAATTTCATTTTTTAAAATAATCAAAATTTAGTTTTTATACTCTTTTCTGAATTAGTAAGTAATGCAGTTGGTTATCTTGATTGGTGATAATTCAAATTAATTTTACGGTCACGGGTTTGAGTCCGAAAATTGATATTTAACTCTCATATTATTTGAAAGCAGACCTTAAAATTAAAGTATACTTTTCTCAAAATCACAATGATCCAATTTATAGATATGTTCTCCATCTACTTAGAATTGAGATCCTAGCCTTTTGCTAACTAAAAAAAAGAACATAAAGATACTTGATTAAGACTTGTGCCAACAAAATGGAGCCTACATAAAGGTACTTCTTAGTTATGACTTCTGCCAACAAAATGAAAGCCTATTACTTTCTAAATTTGGAAGGTCGTTTTTTAACCGACTATCTAACCAAGTTAGACTTCGATTTTTTCAAAAAAAAAAAAAAAAAAAAATTTGCAAAAAGTATATGGTAAATCCATGCTTCAAATTAAGACACAAGTAAATACATAACAAAACTGCTCGAACTTTGATGCATAAACTATTCAATCACAAGATTTGAATATCTCGATGGTAAAAGAGAGAACAGAGGTGGAGAAAAGGCTCAAAAGGACGTCCCCTCGAAGTGGCACAGTCGGATGTACTCTCCTCAAAATTTCAAGTTCAAGGTCATAGTGAGAATTAATTTTTCAGGCAACTCCAATTTCACTGTCGATCCTACAATATTTAACGGTGCCACAATCCCTACGTGCAAGTAGTGCCCCAAGTTTATAAGAAGCAAACCCCACATGCTGAATTCAAATAATAATAAATAAATAAATAAATAAAAAGGTCATGTAATTGATATTATTTGTGGTATTATTGAAAGTAAATTTCAAATGGGTGATAGAAAGGGCAATAAATGGCTTGAGGCAAAACGCGATTTTTTTTTTTAATGGGGCATTAATGTTCATTTATTGTGTAACAATTATTCTTTCTTTTTGGGTAGCTCAATTATTCATTATATTGCAACCTAAAGCGACCATTTTCTTTTTTATTTTACTTTCCAAAATTCATATTGTAAATGTTCCATTTAATAATTTTTATCTATTTTATTCATACTTGTAAATGCTACCTTTTTATTTTCTTATTAAAAAAAAAAAAAAACAAATTGTGATTGCCATTTTTGTTTTTTTACAAAATTAAGCTTATGAATTTTATTTTAACTCATTCTTTGTTTTGTTGTTTATTTCAAATAAATGTTACCAAAATTCAAATAAGTTGGAAAGAAACGAACTCAATTTTTTTTTTTTTTTTTATTAATATTATCAGGTGACCTAAGTGTGTTTTTTTATATATATTTTTTTAGAGAAGCCAATTTAAAGAAATGAGAATCAAAGTTGGTTGACACTGGATGTAAAATGTAATAAAGGGTGAATTGTTTTTATCGAATAATATATTATAATAATTTACCTTCAATTTAAAAGTGATGTATTTATATTTTTTTAAATAAATATTATGAAAGTATTGATTTTTAAGATTGAATCAGTTATAAATCATCTTACAAGAAAAATAAAATATAATGACAAGTATTTCATTTATTTATTTATTTTTTATTATTACTATAAGTTGATGCGGAGATTTGAATCAAAAACCTTTTAATCATTAGCAATTTTTATTGGCACTGGGCAGTATTTCCCTTATTTCATTTATATTTCATTAGCAATTTAATCAAAATATTCATCTAGACAATAAATAGATGTAGGTTACTTTTTCATAAATAACAAATAGTATACAAATTACAAATTCACTTAAAAAATAGTTTAAAATGTTGAAAAAATATATCGAAATAATTTTAAATATAGATAAATTTTAAAATATTTATATTTAATTATTAATACAAGTGTAAATACTTATTGATACAATATTAAGCATCATTAACATAGTATCACAATATTATATTAATATTAATGAATATAATTACTATTTTTTTTTAAAAAAAGTGAGTATGTTATTATCTCATGCATTTGGACTAAATCTGAGAAGTTTTCTAAAATGTTATATATAAAATGGAGTGTAATATTACAAATTTTGAAGGAATTCCTATATTTTGAGCAGCGGAGATGAGGTGGAAAATGAAATGTTTAAGGAACACCACCATGGCCGGTGTGGTCCAGACGGGCAGGGCGCGTGTGTAGCACTTCCCGGCAAAGGGTTTTCTTAGGATATAAAATAAAATAAATAGATTTGGAATTTTGAAAAAACATAAATAGATTTGGAATTTTGAAAAAACATAAATAGATTTGGAATTTTGAAAAAACATAAATAGATTTGGAATTTTCAAAAAACATAAATAGATTTGGAATTTTCAAAAAACATAAATAGATTTGGTAGGTATGGGAAGCTTAAAACTCCCATCTCTCTTTGAGATGGGCCTTCCAATTAAGGTATGGATTTTGATTCACTATTCACTATTCACTTTTTTTTTTTTTTTTATGATTTTTGATAACTCGATAAATGCTTTTGTGAAACTATTTTCTATTTAAAAAATTAAATTTGTAGGTAAGTACGTACCATAAATGCTCACAACCTTTTTAATTTTTGATTTTTATTTTAATTTTTTTATATCAAAATAGTCATGGAATTTTGATATCACAATCCAAATTCAAATGGAAATAGAAGGATTCATATATGAGCTATTGAATTTCTAATTGGTCGTTGTTAAGAATATACATGAACAACAATCAATAACGACGCAATAATTTATGTGTTATTATGTCCACCGATAGAGTAAAAGACAGTTGACTACAAGTGTTAGATCAAATGAGATTAAAGATAATTTATATCGTGCACTTGTAAGAAAGATATTAAATAATTGTAGGGCCACCTGGCACCTGCTCCTTAGTCTTCCCGCTAAGTCGAGAGTTTTGGCTCTGATACCACTTGTTAGGGGCAAGGAACAACAACAACCTCCCACATTGATATGATATTGTCCACTTTGGGAATCACCCCTCATGACTTTGTTTTTTGATATCTCCCAAAAGGCCTCACAACAATGGAGGTGTTGTCCCCTTCTTATAAACACAAAATCTTTCATTCTTCTTAGCGATGTGGGATACTTTGTTTACCCAACAATCCTCAACATAAATTTAAGCATATCAACCGTTTTCTTGATAAGAGTTTTGTTTTTGAAATAAATGTTCATCGTACCCCTCTCTTTCTAAACGACGATGTAAAGATTAAGACAACCGAAGACGTCGAGTTTAGAGAAATAAGAATTAGAGAAGTTGTTAGATTTGAGGGAATTGACGATGGTGAGTATGTGATCCATGACGAAGGGGGGATTACAATTTGGTTAGAGTGTTGATGATGCAGTGGGATTTGAGTTAGTAGAGGTTTTGATGATGTGCAATGTTGCATGAGTTGAACAAAGGTGTAGAGGCTTTGGTGTAAACTATCTAATATACCCATTAAAGAACCTTTATCCATTCATGCACAAATTTAAATTTTGTTTTAAGAAAAATAAAAGATTAAATTTATTGTTTTTTTCTTCTTCCAATATTTATCGTCTATTTATGAGGGAAAAAAACGTTAACAAATAGATTGGAATTGTACAGACATCCATAATATCAGATTCATCAGAGTGGGAAAAAAGTACATTGGATGAAGTTAGGTCTACTCCGAATATGGTTGAGGAAAATGTTAAATCGAAAGATTCGGAAAATACTTCAAAAAGCACTAAGGAAGAAGTTGTTCAAACCGGACATTGCACTAAGGATGAAGTTGTTTTTTTTTTTTTTTCCATTTTATTATGAAGTCAGTTTTTTTAAAAATTAACTTTTATTTTTGCAATTTTTATATGATACTACATTAAATAGCTTAAATTTTTTGTGGTGAATTTTTAATTGATCAATCTACCATTCATTTGAATTTTTGTAATAGTCTAGTAGAGTAATCCAACTAAACTCAAACTATATATTTTTTGGATTTGAATGGTTTGGTTACAAGTTTTTGTTTATAGAATTAAACATATGATGCTGGTATTGAACTCCAAAATAAGAGCGAGGTTATTTTCAATCATAAGTGTTATATATCAAACCCAGATCGGCTTCAACCCTAATGGGAAACTATTACGGAATAATATTACGAAAACTATTCAACAAGATCTTCAACAGTACATGAAATCCCTAGAATATAGATTTCAAAAATCCAAATAACACACGTACCGTATTGCTATTTCCGAACATCGCAAGTCTTCTTCTCCGGTCGATCGGCTTCAACCCTAAGCGGCAAGAAAAAAGGCTCCTGGTTCGATTTCTTATGCCAAGAAGTCGAGAGGTCTCAATAAGGTATGTTTGCGATTTTGGGAAAAATATGTGTGCGAAATTTGGAGGAGTAGTGGATTACGACAGATTTTTTCTTTTTATTTTTTAAATATTAATTAATACCAGACAACATTTAAAGTTTGTGGAGGGTATGTATACAATATTAGTTTTCTTAATATTTAATATTTCTAAAAGAAAAAAATATGCTTGCAAATTTTTTCTAATTTTGCCAAATACTGTAAATATTTTCTTGATAATGATGTCCTGCTTAAACCCTAAATATATTTTTTGAAATCCAATTTTCATATTACTAAAATATAGTACTTTTTGTTATGAATTATAGCTATCCTATTATAGATTTTGTAACTACTTCACACACCTCACACCTCAAAATGAGTATAACCAATTCCCATTTTCTCTCCCATGATGTATTCTATTTATACACTTATGAATGTTATAAATAAGTGTAGTTTCTCAATTGTAATGTACACATAATCAATAAAGACATTCTCACAATTTCCTCTCTACGTTATTTTCTCTGGTCTTTGCTTTATTTGTTATTAGTTTATAACACGTTATCAGCACGAGACTCTACCAAAATTGAAATGTGTTGTTCTGGTTGGAGGGTTTTCAAAGCTGGTTTTTTCGATAAAGGTTTTTCAAAGCTGGTCGTTCCATAAAAGTTTTGTTTAAAGTTGGTTTATGGAAGAGTTCTTCTAATTTGCTTTTATTTCTTTTATTCGACTACTTTGGTTTAAGAAACATTTCTGCTTTTCCCATTTTTTTTATTAATGGTCGACGAGGTTTTAAGCATTGATTTTTGGGCTTTATTTTTCTCGAAATTAATTGACATTTTTTTGAAGGTCTATTAAGTTCGTTTGTTGCATCGGATCGAGTTCTTTATCTAAATAGTATTCTAGACGATTTATTCTTATTATTCAGGTTCTCGTGTAGTTTGACTTGAGATTGCAG
>JBBMEF010008650.1:0-23191 GCA_037832685.1 Sicyos baderoa | reverse complement strand
ATTAAAAGACTTAGTAAGACGAAAGCAACTCATCATATAAGTAGGAATAGCTTGACCCACCGCCTTAATAAGCACTTCTTTCCCACCCCTAGAAAGGATTCTACCTTTCCAAGACTGAAGACACTTTTCCAGACGGCCTTTAATAGAGTGGAAAAGGATCTTCTTGTTTTTACCATTCTGCGAGGGCATTCCTAAATGAACACCTAAATTGTCATTAACTTTCACCCCCAAAATATTGCTCAACTTTACTCTCTCGCCCCCCCTAACATTCCCACTAAATAACATTGCCGACTTGTCAAAGTTAACCAATTGCCCTGAAGCTTCCCTATAACAATTTAACCATCATGGAGTGGCTCAATTGATCAAAGATGATCTTAAAAGTGATAGGTTCAATCTATGGTGGCCACCTACCTAAGAATTAATTTTCTACGAGTTTCCTTGACATCAAAATATGGTACTGTCAGATGGTACATCCCGTGATATTAGTCGAGGTGCGCGAAAGCTGGTCCGGACAGCCACAAATATCAAAAAAAAAAAAAAAAAAAAGTTTAAATTGTTATTTCTTAATCTGTATTTTTTTGAAGTGTTAATCCCAACCGTCACAATTTGGGGGTTATGATTTATCATAACTGTAATAATGAAATATTTTCTGTATGTAGAAAAAAACAATATTGCTCGTTAAGGAGTGGATAATACTAAATATAAACCCGGCTGAATATATTATGGTCGTCTGCAACTCTGTGCAATGATAATTTGGATAAAAATGTGAAATTTATAACTATTTTTATTTTATTTTTAAAATAGTATAATATATTTGTGATGCATAAAAAAAGCTAAGGGAAGGAACTAGGTACTTAGTAAGATTGTTTCTTATGTTGGTAACCAAAACATATTAATTTTACCCATGCAAATAGAATTGTTTTTATAAGGTTTGGGAAATTGGAGAGTAATAATAAAATCAATCAAAACATTTTTTTTGTTTGAATTAATTGAGGTGAAAAAGGAAAAATATGAGCTAGAAGGGAGGATCACAAGTTTGGGGTTTCATCAAATAAGTATGTGCAGGGCGATGGTTTTCTGTATTCGCGTCGCTTTTGATGATGATGGAGCTGGAACAACTTACATATATGGAACCTACATTCGAAAGTGATAAAGACCCAATTTGATTACACACAAACCCAAATATTAACACTTTAGGATTCGCTAAAGATTTGGGGTCCAACTTGGGAATTTTCGCAGGACTTCTGGCAGAGGTGGCTCCATCGTCGGTTTTGTTCTTCATCTCTACATTTCTCAACCTTTCGTGCTTCTTTATGATTGGTTGTCCATCACCCATCGTATCGCCAAGCCCCAATTCTGGCAGGTCTTCCTTTACATTTGTGTTGGCACAAACTCTTCCAATTTTGCCAACACCGCCATTCTGGTGAACAGAGTTCTAACTTTCCATAACAACGAGGCGTTATTTTGGGGCTTCTGAAAGGGTTTGTTGGGATAGGAGGGGCGGTCTTAACCGATCCAAACTTGCCTAAGGGTGGATAAGTTTATTGGAAATACTTACCACCATTTTGGACCACATCTTTTTATTTTTTAAAAAAAATTGATTTTGATTAATGTTGAGAAAAATTCTAAAGTGTAGAATTTTGTGGTCCAAAATGATAGTAAGTATTTCCAAATACTTACCTACCCTTAGGTAAGTATTGCTCGTCTTAACCCAACTTTATCTGGCATTCTACGAGCACGATGACCCATCCAATCAAATTCTTCTCTTTTCTTGGCTCCCGTATGTGTTAACTTCTTTTCAGCTCAATTTGACCAATCAATAGTCGTTAGCATCCGGAAGAGCTAAAAGTGTTCTACGATTTGCTTTACATCTCCATACTTTTGGCACTCTTCATCTTGTTTCTGACCATTGCACAGAAGCAAACCTCTTTCTCTCACACTGGCTACGTAAGTGGCGCCTGCGTCATCATTGCCACGTTATGCCTACCCCTTCTCATTGCATTTAGAGAAGAATTATTTCTCTACAAACTCAACCAAAACCCTCTTCCTAATTCTTCCTCATCTGTCGTCGTTTCTATTATTCCTGAACAACAACAAGTTGTTTCAAAGGGAATTACTGCACCGCCCACTAATTCCAACAAACCTGTAAGAGGGGAGGATTTCACCATCTTACAAGCTATTTTCAGCAAGGATATAGCCATTGTTTACTTGGCTACTTTTTCTGGATGTGGGTCCTCCATTGCTGCAATTTATAATTTAGGTCAAATTGGGGAATCATTAAACTATCCCCCTAAAGTCATAAGCATCTTTGTTTCTTGGATTTCTATCTTTAGCTTCTTCGTCCGAGTGTGCTCTGGTTTCATCTCTAAGACCCTCATGGCCAGATACAAATTACCTCGCCCACTCATATTTTCCTTCGCCTTTCTCATTACTAGTATCGGTCAGCTCTGCATTGCCACCCATCTCCCAGGTCGATTTATGCAGCTTCCATTATAATTGGGTTCAATTGGGGTCAGCTCGAAGTTCCATTGGAATCATGCATATTAAACGTAAAAGTTGTGCGAAAGTTGTATGATATAGAAGCTTCTAAGGATCACATGAGGGTCGGTGGGATTGTAGGGAAAGGACTCACTTGTAATGAAGCTCATTGCTTTGGTGACTCTTTCACCAGTTTGGCTTCATTCACATTGTTTGGAGCTCTGAGTATGTTGGTGTTAGTTTATAGGACCAGAGAATTTTACAAAGGCGATGTTTACAACAAATATAAAGAGGATTTATAGATTCAATAATCTAAAATGGAGTTTTATCATTTAGATAAAAAGAAGAGCGTCATCAACTACTAAATCAATCCACTTTATTATTTCTTCGGATATCATTGTATCCGATTAGGGCCTTTCATATTTCCAAATTATATACTTTTCTTCTTGTTTTTAGGTTATAAGCCCCACTTTTTTCTATTTATGTACTTGAATTTTGAACGCCAAATATTCGAGGATTTCAAGTCACATGGAGTACCTCAACAACGACCTTATAATAGAAAGAAAAATACACATCGCGAATGTTGAACCCGAAACTCCAAAACCCGTTGACTAATAACCAAAAAACCCCCCAAAAATTGAAATAATTACCCAAATTCTCTTTAGATTGCATTAATGTGTTCATTTCTATCAAACGAATTGTCTTTTGAAAATTTGAATTAACAAATATTTTTAAAACCCCAAATTATTTCGAAAAGATGGTGGGTATTAGTCAATGTAAGGGAATTATAGGAATACTCATGTGATCAGAAACCCTATACTTTTTACCCATAAAATTCAGTAACTCTGTAATAATTGTTGAAACAAATTCAATAAAACAAAATGATTAACAATTAAAAGAGCAACAAGCCTACAAATATCAAAAAGTTATTTTAAAGAGATTAATTATTTTAATAGCTTCAGCGACTTCAACAATTTACTAAAGTTTTTGAAGGATTGGTCAAAGAGTTATCGACACATGAAAGAGTTATTAATACCAAAAAGTTATTATTGAGATTTGTAACACCTAATTTAATCATATATAAATAAGACCATAAGGACATCAATTGGGAAACATTCCAAAGGACAACTTTGGCTTCATTAAAATCAACATATTTATGTAATAAAAAGAAATTACTCGATATTTCAAAATTTCTGGTTACAAAAAATCATCTTTCTAACCTTCAGAAATATAAAACTGGTATTATTATATAATATTGAATAATATATATATATGTTTGACAACATATTTATTCATTGTATATTAATGTGTTCATTTCTATCAAACGAATAAATGATCTTGACAAATGAGAAATCATTATTCGTTTTTATTTGTGACCTATTTGTTTCATTTATCAAGTTCAAATCACTAAATCACGGACAACGAAGCGAAAAAGGAGAGAGAGAGGGTTTTCTTTTTTACTTCTGATGGAAGAAACGAGTGGCGGAGGGCAGCTCAGCAGGCTCCGGCGAAGGTCTGATGAACCGGGGAAATGAATCGGTCGACGCATTTTTTCAAGTTAATGCTTCAGTCTTCATTCGTAAGGAAAAGCTGGTGATTGTTCTTTGTCTAACTTTGTTTGTCTTTATTGTTCATAATATCTTATTTTGATCGCTTTATTTTATTTTATTTTTGTTTTGTTTTTTTACATTCTAAAATGGATTAGAGTGATGAATCTTTGATATGGAAGACTTAAAATTTTGTTTATAACTTTTTTTTTAATTCAAGTATATATTTGATGGCGAGCATGGTGCAATCGACATCAAATATTTTTTATGGTAGGCACGCACGCCTTTGAAGGGCTTCGATGGCGGGCACATGCGCATGCTTTCAAAGGTCTTTGAAGGCAGCCAATTATTGATGGCGGGTCGTGCCCGCCATCGAAGACCTTCGATGTTATGGCTATTGATGGTGGGCTACAACCCGCCATTGTTGCGTAACAATGGTGGGTTACGCCCGCCATTGTTGCGTAACAATGGTGGGTTACGCCCGCCATCTATGCCTGAATTTTTACTAGTGCCCTTATCTTCCTTCACCCCAAATAATTTTTTTTTTTGTCATCTGATCTTATTTCACTGCATCACAAACAATGTTTTTCTACTATCAACATCTCATCTTATCTCATCTTCTTTCATCTCCTTTCATATCACTTGCAGCCAAACACCTCTAAGGATTATAACCCTATTTTATTATTAAACATTAAAAATAGTAAAGGTATGTCCCTTTTTAAGTGCCTAAATTCTTGGAAGCTATTTCTAAATTAGCCTAAAATTACATCCATAAACTATTTTACTACAACAGGTGAGGAGGACTTGAACCTGCCTCAGATTAGATGATAATATGTTCTGTAAAGTTATAGTCAGGTACATAATTTACAATATTCAACAATAATGAGATTCATCTATTTGACAAAACTAAAAATAAAAAATAGGTAACTGGTCAAAATAAACAATCAAATAACTTTATTTTATTACAATTTGGAAAAATGTGTTTTCCAACTAGGCCTTAAATGATGTGGTACGTTCTTAAATTTAATATTCTACGATGGTAGGTTTAACTTTGAAAATCGATATTGAACTCTTATTTTATTTTGGAGTAGTAGTAAACTTCAATTATGGTCTCTCCTTTGAGGGAGTTTGTACTAAACAAAAAAAAAATCCCACATATGTACATATCCATGATGTCTTTATATATATAATTAAGTTATGTGTTTAAATTAAATTGATGATGAAAAATATTCCACATATTAGTTTTGTTATAGTTGAAATTTGTGATCAAAACCTACTCACTAGCTCAATGAACCTTGGGAGGTTAGACCTAAATTAGACCGATCAACCCAACCCAAATCATATTTCTCAAGCCACACGGAAAAGTTTTCATACTTATAAATAACGAGTCAATAGTGTAAATAAGGTAAATTATTCTAAATCTTAAAAACGGCTCCTACTTACACCTTTTCGACCAATCTGAGATCTCGAATATCAAATTTTAACATCAACAAGGTTGATTCGTTTTAAATGGAAGAACTGACAAAAAAAAACTAACCGAATATATAAATTATAATACGTATTTGTGGAAAATGTTATTTTTGGTTAATAAAATAAAAAATCTTTAAATCAAATTGAAAAAAGAAATAATTTCTGATTGAAATCAAAATTGAAAACTGAATTAAAACAAATGAATTCAGTCCAGCGGCTTTGTTTTATTATTTGACGTCGATTTGGGCCTAATCATTAAAAAATCAAAAAAATCAATTTGATTATTTTTTTAGTACAAATTGAAGAGGAAAATTACAATACCGATTTTTTCAGTGTTGAAACTGGTTTACAATAAAAAAAAAACTAAAATCACTCATAATTAACATAGTCGAGTCACATCTATTTGGAAAAAGTTACCGAACAAAAAACAGGTAATCGAACAAAATAAACTATAAAAAAAAAATAATAATAATAATAATAATAATAATAATAATAAACTTAATTTCACTACAATGTTGTTCAAAAAGGGGAACTAAATAAATAAATAAAAATCCCTAATAAGAAAAACAATCATGAAAAAAGAAAAAAGAAAAAAAAACAATAATTTGAAAAATTCAGCGCGAGTTTCGGTTCCTATAAATGAAATCTCCAGCAACGTGCATCACAATATCCAAACACGACTTATTTCTTCCCCAATTCTCCACAAATCCAAGTTTCTGACTCAAATTCATCATCGATTCACAAATTTCTGCATTTTCGATTGCCTGAATTTGTGTATTTGGAATCGAAGATCGCTCGATTCTGGGTCTTGTTGGAAGAGACCTGGTTTTGGCGATCGGAATCTGATCGAGAATGGGAGTGGATTACTACCACAAATTGAAGGTGGATCGGAGTGCCAATGACGACGATCTCAAGAAGGCGTATCGAAGATTGGCGATGAAATGGCACCCTGATAAAAACCCTAACAACAAGAAGGAAGCTGAAACCAAATTCAAGCAGATCTCCGAGGCATATGAGGTCTGATCTATCATAATATGTGCTTTAATCCAAGTTTTTTCAGCTGTTTTTATGTTTTATGTGAGAATCAAAGTTGATTTTTTTATCAGAGGGTTGATTGATATGATTAAATTTAACGTGGTTTAACATGGTTTAGCACGTTACCAAAGCATGAGGTTCTAGGTTCTAATCTTTTTGGAGTTCTTAAATTTACCTTAATCTGTCCATTTTAGTTTTTTAGTATGTCGGTGATTTAATTAGATTCAACCCAACAAACATAATTGGAAAATTTGAAGCCTAATTCTGCTTGTGCCCTGGTGATTGGATTTTTCATAGCTTAGTTGTGAGGGCCTTGGCCATTGGGTGAGTTTTTTTTAATGATTTTCCTAAGAATATATGTTTATTGAAGGAGGATGAAAGAACCCAACAATGCTCTAATGGTTTTGTATTAGGGGCATTAAAGTTGCCTTTGTTTCGATTGGTCTAGTGATCAAGAGAGTTTTTAAGGAACTAAGAGATTAATGAGTTCGATTCATGATGGTCACCAACCTAAGAATTAATTGCTTATGAATTTTCTTGACTAAATATTGTAAGATCACTTGAGGTGCGCGTAAGTTGGTCCGAACACTGTTAAAAAAAATGCCTCTCAATTTTTCAAGATCAGAATTTATGATGTTTTGTGGCTCTATATTATTTGTCTTGAGATTGAAATTAGGTTCTTGCAAATAACCAGAGAGAGACCAATTTTCAAACTATTTGTATGATAAGATAAGTTTTGTAATGCAGGTGTTGAGTGACCCTCAGAAGAAGGCAATTTATGACCAATATGGTGAGGAAGGGTTGAAAGATATGCCACCACCAGGCAGTGGGAGCTTCCCATTTGGAAATGGAGGTGGCGGAGGCGGCGGTGGAGGGGGGTCGAGCGGGTTTAATCCGAGGAATGCAGAGGATATTTTTGCAGAATTTTTTGGGAGCAGTCCTTTTGGGTTTGGTTCATCAGGACCAGGGAAGTCAAAGAGGTACCAATCTGAGGGAGGAGTTTATGGGGGATTTAGTGGAAGTGAAAACCTTTTCAGAACATATAGTGAAAATGTAACACCAAAGAAACCCCCACCAGTTGAAAGCAAATTGCCCTGCACTCTTGAGGAGCTGTACTCAGGATCAACAAGAAAAATGAAGATTTCAAGAACTGTAGTTGATGCAAACGGGTAAGCAATTTTCATATGCTTCTTAACCATTTTAGATTAGCGTAATAGTCAAGAGAACCTTAGAGAACTTAAAAAAGATTATAGTCACCTATTTAGAAATTTATTTCCTAAGAGTTTTCTTGACAATCAAATATTATAGAATCAAGACACCCTTCCATGAGAATAATCAAAGTGTACTTAAGTTCGTTTAGCTTTCTTTTGAAGAGGAACAGCATTTTCTTGTCTTAAAGGATGTGATAAATGTTCTGGTTGAATTGATTTGATTTATAACAGTGATGTTCTGGTTTTGAACATTAATGTCATTGAACCATATTTTCAAATTGGTGCTATAGGAAAATTTTATTATGAGACTTGGAGGATGAAAATATTAGTTCAGTTGGCCAAACATTGTTTCCCTTGTCACAAATTCACTTTTGGGGGTTAAAAAGGATAAGATTTCAATTGTCAGCATGACCTGTTATAGGATACTGGAATTGAAGTATCAACTTTCAGAAGTTATTTTTTTCATTTTCCCCAGCTAGTTTTTCTCTAATAAATTATGTTCTGTCTTATAATATGAACATGTTACAGACGACAAGTCCCCGAGACAGAGATATTGACCATCGACGTGAAACCCGGCTGGAAGAAAGGAACAAAGATCACCTTTCCAGATAAAGGAAATGAACAATTGAACCAACAGCCTGCAGATTTGGTATTTGTTATTGATGAGAAGCCCCATGATGTTTTCAAAAGAGATGGTAATGATATCATTATGAACCATAAGGTGACATTAGCAGAAGCATTGGGCGGTACCACTATAAACATTACAATGCTCGATGGTCGTAACCTATCAATCCCGGTGATGGACATTGTTAGCCCAGGCTACGAGCTCTTGATCGCCCGAGAGGGCATGCCAATTGTAAGAGAGCCAGGTAACCGAGGCGATTTGAAGATCAAATTCGAGGTAAAATTCCCAACAAGATTAACCCCCGAGCAACGAGCAGGACTCAAACGTGCCTTGGGAGGTTGAAGAAGAAGAAAAAAGTCTTAGTGATTTTGATCTGCTAAAACAGTACAGTCAAAAAAACATATGGCCTCATAAATTTAGATGTCGATTCTTGTAAATTTACCCATAATTGTTCTTTCATTTGTAAACTGTAACCTTCTGTTTTCCAATTAGTTTTGTATCTATTGTCTAATATTTTTCCCATTGGCTGAAAAAGACAATTCAAAATATGAAAAAGAAAATTACATGCATCTCCAAATTACAAATACGAAAAATAGAATATGATAAAGTCAATACTCTTACAATAAAAATATTTAATGCACAATAAAGGTAGCCAAACATTTAAATAAATTAAAACAAATATTTTTAAAGACCTGTCTTAGACATAATAAATATGAATTCAATGTTTTTTGATCAATGAACTAAAAAGGTGAAATTGAAATGGCATTGGGATCGACCCCAAGGTTATATAGAATCCATGTAGAACGTCATAAAAAGATGAAATATGGGAAAATACAAAGAGAAAATAATAAAACAAAAACTAAGAAAGGAGAAAAGTGAAGAGAGAAAAGGAACAAAGAATTTAACTTTACAAAAGGAAAGAAAAATTCAAAACCCTCTATTATTTGAAGGATTTGAGGGCCCAAATGACCCATAAAACTGACCACTATTACTATGACTACTACTGCCTAAATTGTTGTGGCCTTGCTGAGGAACCCACCATGTCCCTTGTTGACTCACATTTGTAGGAGGGGGGGCCCCTAAGTGCTGGTTAGGACCCAAATGCTGCTGATGATGCTGTTGGTTCATGTAGTGAGGCCTTAGCGTCGGCTGAAACCCGTGCACAGGCCGTTGCGAGTGTGATGGGAGAGGCATTTGATGCTGTGAGGCTGCTGATTGTGGTTGCCACTCCGGTATGTCGTCTTCGTCATCGTTCCATGGCTGGATGCTTGCCGAATTAAAGCCCCTTTCTCTTTGGTTTACAGTGGGGGTATTCTTGTTTGCATTTTGCCCATATTTGTGCACAAGTTCTAGCATTTGATCTACGGGTCGAGGACCAGTTTGAGCAACTGGGCGTAACAAGGGCGGCCTAGACAGACCTCGGGGAGTATGTGGGTTGTTGTTCTGGGAAGAGAACCCAGGAGGGTTTGCAGAACCAGAGAAGTTAAATTCGGGAAGATCATCATCGTCCCGGGCAGTTGAAGGGCCAAAGCCGGGAGGCACATCATCGTCACCATCAGCACCATCCTCCTCAGGCAGAGGATGGGCACTGGCAACAGATAAATAGCCTCGAGACATAGTCTGTTTGGGAGAAAAATTATTCAGTTTCGAGTTCGACAAATCCTGCTGTTTTCTAGAACTAAGATGTAGCTTTTTAGAACTGCGTTTGTGGAGTGAAGTTGAGTTAGGTGAAATTGACGTTAATTGAGTTTTTCTCCATACAACAACGCCTATTAGGCCATTTTCAATTGCATTAAGTCCATCGGTATTTTCCTTTAAAAGGATTCTCCCAACCATTTCAAGGATTCTTCTGTGTGGAGGAACAAAATAAAATTCCACCCCAGAACCAGGCTCGGCTATTCCAACTCGCTCATCCGCAACATACGACTCAGCCACCTGAAAGATTCGATAAATTCATGTATCAAACAACAGCAGAATGGATGAAACCTAAGAGAAATGACCTGACTCAGTCTATTACCTCTCGAAGATTTGCTCGATCGTTTTCTGGGTGATCCTCCTTTAAATCCAAATGAAGAACCTGCAAGAACATGGAAATTAATATCATCAACAAAACCCAGAAACAAGAAGACAATAGTTAATGCCATTAAAATTTTAAAAGATCGTACAGAATTCTTTTGATTTTAAGAGTGAAGTCTGAAGATAAAATAGAAATGAATATTGTTTTTAATGTTGTATTGAATTTGCAGCTGTCTTGATTGTTCTAATATTTATTATTGACGTGTTCAAAGAACAATAGAAAATATATCTCAAAGATTATAGAGCTTTAATTTATGTGATTCAACATTATTATTATGAAAAGAATGCTAATTATTTCGCCACGCAACTTCCCTTATAATTTGAAGGAAATAATATTTTAATGATCAACAACGCATTGTTATTCAAATGTACATAAAGCGCACAAAAATGAGAAGCAATTGAAATTGGAAGAAAAATTAATGAATTTGTCCAAAATATCCATTGCGAGAGTAGATGATTCTTTGATCCTATTATCCCACCAAGCACAGTTACCAAAAGGTTTAAATTCAAAACATTGAAGAAAAAAAATGTGAAGGATTATTTGCTCTTTCATCTTTTGTATTTGTTGTTGTTCTTTGTCCCAGTGGGCGATTTTCAAGGGGGAGAGTTGATCTACAACAAAATAATCTAAATATACCATAACGGATCGACTTCGTGATAAAGGAAGCTCTAGAAGAAACTTCTCGAACGCATCCAATCTAACTCTTCCTTTGATCTCGAGAATGCCTGGCCAATCTTTCGCTGATGTTCTTTCACCACTGCAACAAACCATACCAAACATTATAACCAACCCGAAAATCTCAAATATTCTAACCAACCCGAAAATCTAAAAGGCAGCAAGACTACTTTGAGATTATACAGTGAAAACAAATTGCTTCTCCTTATCACATCAACTAAATAGAAATATTGTCTTCAAAATTTAGTTATAATTTGCAACAGGCCTCGTCAAGTCAAATCTCAATACAAAATGAGCCTCAACCATGAAAACCAACAACCGTCAGTTACACCAGTCACCAGATCATCTCAGTTACGAACTTTTTTTTAGTCAAATATTTGGGGTTGATGGGTTCGAATCTGCAACCTCCTCAAGAGGATACATGTCACTTATCACCGAGTTAAACTGAAAACTAACGATGAATACAATAAACAAATACAACTGATGTCTATCATTCAAAATGCCCAAAATGCAGAAATGGGGAAACCATTAGGATACATCATAAATGTAGATGCTGGATATCGATTAATGTAAGGAAAAACTAGGCTCAATAAAGTAAGCAAAACCATGAAAGAGAAATAAATAACATCAGTTGAATGCAATTACAAAAGAAGAAAACCCAACGGACTTGATAATAGAAAATGCTCACCTTATGTAGGTTCCCACAACTGGAGTCATTGTGGATATATTATACTGAAGGATGCCATCCCATAAGTATTCTATCTTAAGTGTGCTGGCCAAAGATTCTGTCCCAGATTTTGCATTACTATCACTAGATTTTGCACTGTCGTTCCTGTCAGATGTTTGTAAACCAGCTTGATTTTCCTTGAAATCTGTATCAGCTTTACTATCACTAGATTTCAAATCTACGTGGCCAATAGAAGACAAACCCGCATCGTCTTTGGTATCGGATTTCTCATTAATCTTATTACTGTCTACACTAACATCAGTTGCACCTTTTGTAGTATGAGCTGCAGCCTTCAACTGAGAGCCAGGCTCTGGCTCACGCTTCTCCAATATAGGAGTCAATTTACCAGCATCTTCAGATAATATATCAAATGGAGGCTCCATATCAAGGGACTCCATGAACTCATCTAGGGAGACGATTGGAGGTAATGACTCTGTATCCTTCAGTCCGTCATCAACGACAAGTCCTTGCATTAAATCTTCATTTGATGCAATTGTAAATGCGTAATCATCCTTGTCAGATGCACCATTTTTCTGGCCAGAAGTACTCTGTCCATCCTTTATTAGTTCAGGTGCATCAGAAGACCCACCTTTAGTCTCATTCTTATTTTGTTGACTCTGAGAAAATGTAGAAGCCCCAGACGAAACATCTATGGAGGCATTATCGAATTCCTCAACTTCTACTTGAAACTCACCTTTATGCGTCTTCCGTACCAAACGCCTGATATCAACATCAGAGTTGGGTAAAACTACCATTTGTGCTAGCTCTTCAGCCTTGGCCATTCTCCACTCAGAAAGCTCCTTGGATGCAAGTTCCTCGGCAGTCATGGAACATAATCTTTCTGGGGTAATTTCCCCATTCATAACCCTATTTCTCAGTTCAGGATTGTTTCTATCTTTGAGGTTGAACAAAAGGGACCTTCCTTTCTCCTTGTACTTTTTATTAACACCACTAAATAATTTAAATAATTCTTCTTCAATTTTAAATGCCAAAGACTCAGGAGTCTGAACTGGTTCTGTTACACAACCATCCATATTCTGAAGTTCATCAGTTCTGGTTTCCTTACTATCAGCTATACCTAAATCAGCCCCCAGGGCCCAAGAGAGACCATTTTCTTGCAAAAGATCATCTTTAATAAAAAAGTTATCCTCAAAAGACATATCTCCATAAGACAATACATTATTCGGTTGATATCTCAGTGTCTCTAAATCAGTATCATTTACACATAGCGAACTCTTATCAAACAGGTTTCCTACATTGTCCTCAAGACCAACAGAATCTATTTTTTCAGTAAAAAATTTCTCCGAGTCATCAGATACATGACCAATAATAGCTGGATCAGACGATAAAGAATTTTCCTGCTTTTGAGCTGCAGACTTATCAGCATCGAGACTTTTTTCATCATTAGATGGTTTATCTTGAAGCTGTGAAACCAAGGCTAATGCAGCAGTCAAGGATTCCCTCATCTTTGATCTCACAGATCCAGTTGGCTCATTTTGTATTTTGGAAGTAGGAGTCAGAGGAGCACTCTGGCCTTTGGAATGAGTGGTGGAACGTTGATGTCCAACTTTGGATGGAAGTGATTCCATTTGCAGTACCTTCCTCTTAGTTCCTGCAGGGGAATGCAACGATGCGGGAGTTGGGACATTGTTTGAAATTTGTAAAGGTCTTTTGGCTATTCCAGATGCTTGCTCTGAGGCATTGCTATTGTCTATTCCAGATGCTCGTTGCAACCATGGTCGATGTTCCGTCTGTACAACTCGCTTATTATGCAATGAAGGCTGCTGTGAGAGAGAATTAAAAGGCTCAATTGATGCCTTGCGCTTCACAGGAAGTGACAGCATCCCTTCTGCAGTTCTCGGCCTGTTTCCAGCTCCTCCAAATTGATTGTCAGGTATTTGAAATTGTTGTTTTCCAAAATTGCCAGCTTTAACATCAACCTGACCTGTTTGAATGCATGATACTATTCCACTTTTTTGAGTAAGAGTGCCACCAGTAATTGCTTCCATTAAATCCACTTGCATATTAGGTACTAAATATTGATGTAATGAAGAATCATTGGAAGAAACTACAACCCGTCTTTGAGCTTCTGATAAGGACGATTCCATTTTGTTTGTTATAGCATCCACTGGACTACTTTGCATTGCCAGTATGCTTCAGAATAAATATCATTGACCAGGCTACAGCAGTATCATCACACATAATAAATTTCACTGGTTATGCTGCACTTTAACATCCTTAACAAGAAACTTTAGCATCTGTATTTAGAACAAAAAGAGATCTACAGAATCAAAAATAATATCAAGAACTGCGGAACAATATTAGAGTTAATTGCAGTGTTAATCACAAAAACCAACACTGGACGGCTTTTATGCTTTATATTTTTTTTGAAACAAGGGTAACCACACCCGGCCAGGGATGGGGAGTTCATACTTTATATGGTTAAAGCCAAGTTGTTAACTGCAGATTGAACGAACAGAAAAGTAGCACAAATTGGTTAAAACCAAAGTTTCAGCAAGGCATGACAATAACTATAAGCAATACACTCAAGACAACCTTAGAGGCTACTGTTGTCTAATAAGCATAAGTACCGAAGAGGATGAATCAGAAATGTTGACAGACCCTACACAAGAATAAAATGAGTTTTCTAGATCTTCCAACTTCAAAAAGATCAATCCTCCATCTTTTTGTTTTATAATCGGGAATCAGAACTTCACTCTACTATATACCTAAGAACACCTGCATGTGCCCATAGCAAGGCTTGAACCCGAAAGACAACGAAGAATTTTACCATTAAACTCACTCGTGGGTTTCAAACCTGGAACCGACTCCAAGCCAATGCCCCTTGGGGGCATTTATTATTCTCCATCTATTAAATCCTAATTACTTAAGTTTACATGTTGGATTGATAGGCATCATAAAACTTAAACGTCACAAGAGTAAAGCTTGAAGTGTAAAATAATAGTTATGTAACATTTCTTGTACTTTAAAAAACCTACATAACAAAACGAAACGAGAAAATAAGTGGCTAGATTTCTAGAAAAGTAACACACTCAAAAACTATCATTCAGTATCAATCTCATCAGTTCCGTTTTCTTAAAGAAAAAAATGAAAACGATAAAGGAACAAGTTCACTCGAGCACAAAAAGTAGCAACAAGGCACAAAACCAGCAAACACATCAAGAATTTCAAAACAATCACAATGATCATTTGTAAACATTAACACAACCTCCCATAAAGCCCATTTCACTACCCAATACAATCAACACCAAATCCTCAAAACCATATTTCAAAACAAAATACCTCGAGAAAAATCACCCAAGAACAAAGAACCAATTCACTACACGTGACCAAAAACAAAATCAGGTGCGAGAATTACAAATCATCACAACAAAATCAAATCAACCCAGCCAAAAATCTAAAACCCTAGCCGAACACCTCCGCATCATCCAAATTAACAAAAACTAATCAACAAGGGCAAGAAACGAACATACATACACAAATCATCCGATACAGCACGAACCGCTGAAGCCGGCAATGGCGCGACGAACGCAGATCAAGCAAGAGAAGGCCGCCAGATCAAAGAATCCAGAGAGAAAAGTTCCGACGACGGCGATACAAACTGAACAGAGTTGAGAGAGAAATGGAATCTAGAATCGAGAGGATGAGGAAGAAAAGGGTCGGATTTCGATGATACAAACCCTAGAAAAAATTCAATTTCGTGACAGTGAAAAATTCAATTTATATTGCGGTGAATTCAATTTATATTGCGGTGTTCATTATCTCCTCCGCACGTGTCGCCATATCGAAGGCGGTTTCTTGATGGGGATTCACACGTGCCGCAGATTACATGTCAGATTTGATATTATTATTAAAGAAATATTTAAGTTATGTTCGGGAATAACCTAAATAATAATGTCCATGAGAAACATTTAGCTCATACCCGGCATAACCTAAATAATAATATCCATAAATATAAACTACACATTACTTTACTTTAAACTTAAAAAATAAAAAGAAAAAGAAAAGAAAATTAATTTGTGACTCATACCGAGTCACATATGTGAGCATTAATATTTAGGTCATATCCAGGTATGACCTAAATATTTCTCTTATTATTATTATTATTATTCACACGACTATCTATTGTTTTTTAACTCAAAAAAAAAAATACATAAATATGACTAAAATTAGATCATATATATAGTCATGATCTAAACTTTTCTTCAATCTGATTTACTCAAAAGATGAAAATAGAATCTTAAATGACCTAGGAATGTATAGACAAAGTAAAAGATGAGGAGCTTGCGATAAAATTTACTCATATTCATTTACATAGAAAAAATTCCTTCTTCAAAAAAAGTTAAAAAAGTTTCATATAATCACTCCTTCCAAAGCTCTTTCTCAAACAATATTTTCATCTTTCAAACAAAGTTTCATACAATCACTATATTTCTCAAACAATATTTTCATCCATCAAACCATCTTTTTCAAATATAATTTTTCTTAACTATTATTTTAAACTCTCTATCCAAACCTATTTTTCTCCTCTCTCTTCTTTCCGCACATATCCAAACACGCATTTAGGGTTATTGAAAAGAAGGACGAGAATAGTTATACAAAATAAAAATAAAAATATTTGTGAATGTTAGGCACGTGTAGGCGCATGTCGAATATTTACACCATGTGTATCATCTGCTATGACATTTGGTTGTAAAGAAAATGTATAACAAATTAATTCTTAACTAAAAGGTGGTTATCCGATTAAACTCACAATCTTTAGATCACCCACAGTCATTTCATCGTAGTTTCATTTTTTATAGTATTTTTTTATTCTCTCTCCATAATCATATTACAATCTTTTATAACCTTTTTTTTAATTCTTGTATTCATTGTTTTTATTAGCTTCATTTTAAACACAAATAATGATTCTATTTATAATTTTATTCTTCATTTTATATATATAATTTTTCTCCTCTCTATTATTCTCTAATTATGGTCCAGTCAACGAACTTTTATTTTTCTAATAAACCATTTCCCACATACATCTTTCCATTTGAATTCGTGGGACCATCGACCTTTTTTTAATAGGTTAAGTGACAGCAAGATAATTAAAATCCCATTTTTTGTCATATTCACCGAAAAACTAATAATTAATCATTGATTTTCATTTAATTGAATAATATTGATCATTACAATACAAAAAAAAAAAAAAAAATATAACATAATTTTCAAACTTATTCATTTGTAGTACAAAAATGATTGATTACACTATTCAATCACTTAAAATTGATAGAAGTCTATCGATTGAACTTATAGAAGTCTATCACTTGAACCGATAGAAGTAAAAAGTCTATCAATTGAACTGGTAAAAGTGTAATGATAGTAGAATAGAAATTTTGGGCAAAATGTGTTATAAATGAAATTATTTTAAAAAATGTATTACATTTATAATGAATGGCAAAAGATGTGCTATGGAGGGAAAATTCCTTTTTTTTAGTTATAATTATTGGAGAAAAGGGATTTGAATATGTGACATCTTGGTCATCAAGTATACACAAATATCATTGAACTACGACTTTTTTTGGCAAAATAAGAAAAATCATTATTTGAACTTTAGTACAAATTGGGGGAGGAGGATTACAATACTGACTTTTCTAGGGTTCGAACCCTGGTTTACAACCAAACAATGAAACCACCGCGCCACTGTAACATCCCGGTTCTTAGATCGTAAGACTAACCCGAGCTGTCACTTAAATGCATGAAAAATTCTTAGAAATTTCGGCAGAGTTTCCCCTAAAATATGGAAAACCCGTACCTGAAAAACAGAAAAGTCTGGACATTTTAACAGTTCGTTTAAACATACAATCAATACGAAAGTTTCAAAGCCGCACATCAATGTAAAACAAGCAGCAGAGTGAGTGCTCAAAACAAAATACATGTCCTAGCTTAAAACTGTACAAAACTATGCATGATAAGCTGAATAAGATGAAAAGACGCTCGACACGTGACTATAACTAGTCTTTTCCCTCCGGTCGCCTCAGCTGCCTCGGTCAATCGTCCTGGTACAAACCTGCACCTGTGGATGGAAGCCACATCCAACATAAACGAAGGGTGAGTTTTCTTAAAACTCAGTAAAAGATACAATCCACCGGAGTAGCATTCGAATATAGATGAAATGCAACCATGAAAACAACCAACAAGTATTTGAAAACACCACAAAGGAAGGGACGCATCCCAGCTCCAGGGCACTTATGTCACCGAGCCCGATGGCTCCTGACATAGTCCGCGGAGGAGTCTCACCAGCCGATGTCGAGAGACTCGAAGAGGCCACTACCCGGACTCTCTCGGGTAGGGCGGAGTGTTTAAATGTTAGGGACAATCCACTGGAGTGGACCGGGCTATCCCAGGTTCCTCCGGCACGGTAGGTTCAACCCGAACGCATCAGGTCCCACACACGGTGCCATGCTTGGAGTGGTCCAATCCACTCCGGCAATGCAGTAGGGAACAACCAGCCTATGCCGGATTTCCACTACCGCTCTCTATGCAGTTTAGGCCACTCAGCTAGGTTACACGTATGGACAACCAGGTTCCCAGCCTATGCCAAGTTCCCGAGAGCAGACTATCGCCCATATGGCCAGTCTCCCCACACTTCAAGTCGATGTAGCGAGCATCGCTCTAATAACGTGTGAAATCTCTTACAACAGTAACCTCTATCCGTCAGAGTGTGTTGGTCGCGTCCAGCCCTACACCCCTATGGGTCACCCCCTGACGTGTCACACATACAACCAAGCCACCCTAATGGCGGAAAGAGACCCTGATGGGTCAAAAGTGCGAACAGATCCTATGATCTATTTCCAGCAATTCAAGATGAAGCAAAACAAGTTCAGGCATACAAATCTACATGTTCTTCCTATTTCTCAACAACTGACAACAACAGGCAATTAGCATGCTAGCAAGTAGTTCGTACAAAACACGCCTCATCTCAAGTATATAAACATGCTTACAACAACTTGGCATACGCGTTCACCGATACAACGGAACATGCATAAATCACGCAACAGGTACAAACAGGCATCATACAACCAATACTACTAACCTATAACCAGTCACGCACGTAAGGTAAACGGACACGTATTGTTACATAAACTAACAACATGTATTTCACGTAACCGACTTCAACAAACGAACAAACAACAATCAATCAAACAACAAACAACAATCAAACAAACACCGAGGCATTATTCCCTTACCTGTTATTGTCAAAATACGGTATCTACAAGCCTGACCCAAAACAACTTTGAAGCTTAAATTCTCTTTCCTACAATTTGGGCAAAACCGTAAATAAGCTTTTGTTTAACCAAAAACAGAACAAACAATTTTAGTAAATTAACGACTCGAGCTCGTGCTCGCTCCTAGCGTCTTAACAATTTTAACTCTGATTATGACACCTAACAACAGAACAATTTTACTCTGAACATTGCATTTAACTCCAATGAAGAACCCCATACTTGATAAAGTTAAACCGAACCCAAACTTGAATTTACAATTCTTATAACTTAAAGTCGAAGCTGAAATTTTTATACCTTTAACCCGAAAGACACTTAACTCGAACTATAAACAGGTTGTCGAGCCAAAACGATCTCCCAAAGGTGCTACCATTGTCAGCTTCAAACTTCTACCTCCAAATCCGATTTCAAAATTGTGAGGAAAGTTCAACCAAGTGAGAAACTCACAACCTTTAAACCCCAATCTGCAATTCACCCAATTTATTGAAAGAATTTGAAGAGGAAGGGAAGAAATCGATTACCGAATAAACCCTACGCGAGGAAGAGCTCACTGCCCCACACAACACAACCCCACTCGGGGACGAAGCAAGTTCTGCCGCTGCCGACGACCACAACCAGAGACGACGTGCGCGCGAGAGCAATCGATGGACTAAGGCGATTTTCTGCCGGCGACAAGTAAGGAATCGGGGAAGACAAACGCGCGAAAGAAGAAATCGAAGTTATTGGGCTTTTGCGTTCCAAAATCGCGAACAAGGGGAGGGAAATCGGCTTCAAGCGGTCGATTGAAGGGCTTGGTGCCACCTAGGCTTATTTTTCCTTTAATTGCAAAAATGAAGCTCCGCGTTTCTACTTATTATTTACTTCGCCCTACAATTTCAAATAGCTACTATTAGTTGAGTTGATGTGTCATATACTATCCTAGAAGAGGCCTTGGTTCAAGTTTTAAATGTTGCTGAATTTACTTTCCTTTTTGTTAAGAAATATTTCTCCATAATTACCTTTTCTCTTTCTCTTTTTTTTTTTAAAAAAATTACCAACTTCCATTTAACTAATTGAATGAATTTTTCCTAGGTTTTATAATATCTTAAAACCATTTTGGCGGTTTATCACAATACTCCCCCCTTCAAAAGGCTTTCGTCCTCGAAAGCTCGGTCAACGCATAAATAATTATGGGTACTTGGACTGCATCTCGTCTTCATCTTCCCAGGTTATATTTTCACCAGCTTGACTTCTCCACAAAACCTTTACTAGATTAACCTTCTTGTTGCGCAGAACTTTCTGGTCATTCTCAAGGATTTGCACAGACGTTTCCTCAAAACTTAAGTCCTTGTTGATACTCAAAGTTTGATAATCTATCACGTGAGAAGGATCCGCTACATACTTGCGTAACATTGACACGTGAAAGACATTGTGAACAGTTGATAAAGCTGGTGGTAAGGCTAACCTATAAGCCAAGGTTCCAATTTTCTCCATAATTTCAAAAGGCCCCACAAACCTCGGATTCAATTTCCCTTTCTTACCAAACCGAAGAACTCCTCGTACCGCTGTCACCTTTAGAAACACATGGTCTCCAACCTCAAAATCTAGGGCTCTACGTCGATTATCGGCGTAACTCTTATGTATGCTTTGAGCCGATAACATTCTTGACCTAATCTTTTGTATTGCTTCATAGGTTATTTGTAACAACTCAGGTCCGAGCAACTGTCGGTCACCAACCTCATCCCAATAAACCGGAGACCGACACCTCTTACCATAAAGAGCTTCAAACGGAGCCATACAAATCGTTGACTGGAAGATATTGTTGTATGCAAACTCCATCAAATGCAGATGATCATCCCAGCTACCAGCAAGATCTAACACACACGCCGAAGCATATCTTCTAGAATTTGGTTTAACCTCTCGGTTTGACCATCGATTTGCCGATGGAAAGCAGTGCTATAAGAACATTTTACTCCTAGAGCCTCCATAAACTTTTTCCAAAAGTTTGAGGTAAACCGAGGATCTCTATCAGACACAATATCTACAGGGATACCATGGTACCTCACTATTTCAGTCATGCAGTTGCGCCCATTGTTCCACTGTATACGTGGGCCTTCCCGGAACAAAGTGAGCACTCTTTGTCAAATGGTCCACAATCACCCATATCACAGTGAACCCCTTTAGTGTCTTTGGCAGCCCAACTATAAAATTCATCGACAGGTTCTCCCATTTCCATTGAGGGGCTTCCGAAGGTTGCAACAACCCTGCCGGCTTTTGCCTCGGCGCCTTCACCAGTTGGCATGTAACACATTTACTTACATGTGTTGCTATGTCTCTCTGCATATTCTTCCACCAGTAGAGTTGTTTCAAATCTCGATACATTTTCGTACCTCCGAGGTGCCATGAAAATGATGAGCTATGAGTCTTAGTTAATAACTCATCTTTGATCTCTGCATTTTCCGGTACACACAGTCGACTGTTTAACAACAAACCCCCATCTGTGGAAACTGAAAACTCACTATTTGTATTCTGTCGTGCCAACATCATTAGTTCCAACACTTTGTTAAGAAATATTTCTCCATAATTACCTTTTCTCTTTCTCTTTTTTTTTTAAAAAATAATTACCAACTTCCATTTAACTAATTGAATGAATTTTTCCTACGTTTTATAATATCTTAAAACCATTTTGGCCGTTTATCACAACGACTAACCCTTTCGGTCAAAAAAAAAAAATTACTTGAATGATGAAGTAGTTTGTATTGACAAAGATGAATCATTTAAATTCTGTTAAAAAAAGAAAAATCATTTAAATTTAAAATTTTCATTTAGTTCAATAGTTATTAAAATTTGAAAATTAAATTAAAAATTAGAAATGTAATTATAAATATCAATATCAAATTTTTAAAAAATAAGACAAATATTATTTCAATTTCGTTGTACTCTATTTTGTTAAAAATGTACTTAAAAAAAGAAGTTTGAATTTACAATGGTAAACATTTTAAATTTATGATTTTCATTTAGCTAAATATTATTATTAAATTTACACAAATGGCTGATAGTTTAATTATTTGGTCAGTTCAACTCAATAATTTTAATTATAAAAATCAAAATACAAAAAAAGACATGGCATCTCATCTAACATCATTCTTCAAACAAAAATTTGTCCAAAATAATCTTCAAAATCTTTTTAATTAACTTTCCCTCTTTAACTCCTAATCTCAAACAACATTTTCCTTCCACTATCACTCACACCATTAATCCATTGTTTATTGCATTTTCATCTCCCAACATTTAACTTTAAACAAGATTTTTCTACCAAACAAAGTTTTACTTTCGCTTTATCTTCTATCACACATCCCCGAATTCAAACACCTTTATCTATTTATCAACAATTTCTTTTTCTTTTTTGTTTGAGAAACTATTCATTAACAATTTTACTCACTTATAAATTTGGTAAAATATAACACACGGTTTCAATTTTGTCAAATGGTCTCAATGTAGATAACCATATTGATGATACTATTTTTACAATAACCAACATGAAGTACTTAGTGGTCAAAGAGAGTCTTAATGTGTTAAAGGTGATGAGTTTAATCTATAGTGATTACCTACTTAAATTAATATTTTATGGATTTCCTAAACATAACAAAGCTCGTTTAAATCCCGATTTCCTCAAAAGTATTGACTTTGTGCGGCTCGAATTAACATTTATTTATTACTTTTCTCCTACATTCACAAGAGACGAATATGTGTCTGATACGTGTCTAGCCAGTGTCAGCGTGTCTAAGTATCCGACACATGTCGGACACCAATAAACTGGAGTAAGTATTTGTGTTTCATAAACTGGAGTAAAACAACCAACGAGTAGATAGAGGAGTCCAAAGAGACCCTCAAATGTTATATTCATTTTAGGCTTCTAGGGTTCTTGGTACAAAAATGATGCCAGAAGAAAGATAGAGTGACCTACAAAACCTCCAAAATAGCTTGGAGGATTCATAAATATGATACGATCCCGAGAGCGTTGAAGGTCTATTCCCGGCGCAACAGGAAGTGATTATTTAGTTGGAATATTATTTAT
>JBBMEF010008630.1:0-23201 GCA_037832685.1 Sicyos baderoa | reverse complement strand
CACACTACATCTTTGTCTAATTTTTCTCTTTCGTACTTCATATCCAATTGGATGAACTTTTTGTAAGCCTATTTGGCATGGGTTTTCCCATATTTCATCATATTGTTTCTTCCCCTAAAACAAGAAACATTGAATCAAAATGGACCATGTGTCATCTAGATACTCCTTCCTTCAAAAGATTCTATTGTTCCTCTCGCCCTAAAAGGAGGATGCCTAAACACTTGATCATTATACCTTTCTTACAAACTAAGGCAACACAAAAAATAAAGGAAAACAAATTCCAAAAGTCCAAATAAAGAGAGTTGTATCGCATCTCCAATGTAGATGATCCAGATCCACAATGAACTCACAAGCTAGGTGGAAACTCCAGATAAATTGGTATATTAAGAAAATCATTTTTTTTGTCATGAGAATCTCAAGAAAAATGATGCAGTCAATCAATGAGAAAATTTGCATTCTGGGACAATGTCAGACTAAAATATAATTCACTAAACAACATATTGCAAAGTCAACCTTATAAGATGGCCAAACATTGCTCGACATAAAATTCATTCAACCAATCATTCATAGCAAAATATTATCACCCAACAGACCTCACCTTATGAGTCATGAATAAAAACAGAAGTGATACAATCCAAAATGATATGTTGTTTCTTTGGTATTCAGACTTGAAAAATATAGTAAAATGACCCTTTGTGCTTTCTTTTAGCCAAGAACCAAGTCTCTTTACAAGTATATTTATTAGGTTACAGAAGATCATTCAGGCTTGGCTTGATCTATCTTCCAGAAGTGTTTTCGATCTCAAACATGGAAAAAAATTCCTTACCTCAAGAACCTAACCTCAAGGGAGAAGATTACAAAAGTCCACTACAATTGGATAGGAGGGTCGGGTAGCTATAGTGAGCGAATAAGGGTGATTGTTTACACCAAGTCATAACTAAGCTAAAAACATTTTCAACATAATGGTAATAAGAAGTATTCTTATCTTGGAAAAACCTTCTATTGCGTTCAATCCATATGTTCCAACAAAAAACTCCTATAACATTTTCAAAGATGCTCTATAACTAAAATTTTCCTGTATTGATTTTCAATTGCATTTTTGGGATTTTGTGAGATTGAGTCTCTGGGTCTTGTACGTTGGCAAGGTTTCCAAATCTAACTCTCAAAGGTCTAATAACATTAATTATGGAGGATCTTTGATTTTACATCAAGCAGCAATCCAATATACTATCATATCATGAAAAATCAATGTAACCTAATTGCCAAACTCTAGAGCAAGAACATCAGAAAACAGAACAATGATGCTTCAAGACTAAAATAATTATTGATAACAGCTGTCTATGTACATAAAAACAAAAAACACGATTCGCATATACCATGTTGTTCAACTTCTTTTCTGGGAAGAGGATAAACAATAGAGCATACAGCACCAATATCTCTAGCTTGGCGATGAACATCTTCAGCCATATCAGCATTAAGACCACCAAATACAACAGTCCTCGCAACCCTTAACAACCAAAAAAAGAAAAATTAATGGAATGTAGCATGCACAAACGTGCACCAAGAAGAAATGGAAAGTCAAAGAAAAGGTAACAGGATACCTATTTTTTTTAAAAACAAACAACCAAGCCAAGAAAACCAACTACTTTTTTATATCCGGTAGTGTATGAGCTAGTTTAGGCGCACCTCAACTATTCTCATGGGACAAACCGACTAAGCCTACAACATCTGGATGTCAAAAAAATCCATAGAAAAATAATTCCTAGATAGGTGGTCAGCATTAATTGAGCTCATAACTTAGATCCCTAAGGTCCTCTTTCACAACTAAGCCAATTAAAACCAACTACTTTATTAGTCAAGTCATTGTTTCATGGCTGGTATTCTAGTTCACTTTCACAAGTCCATGAAAAAAAAAACAAATGAAGAAAGAATAAAAAACTTTATTACCTCTGCTTCCCTGAAGAACCTTCTTTATCCTCTAGATAACTAGAGAGCGGAGCTAATTTTCTAGCATTCAAATGTTTATCTGTTACACCGTTACATTAAAAAAATCAGATTGCCACATCTGTTGAGAAAAAATAGTAGATATTTAAGATAAAGCAGTAACCTTTCCCCTCAGAATTTGAAGTTGTTTGTTCTTCCCCTTTTGAAGTCTCTCCATCCTTGTTAATCGTTTTTTCTTCCGCTTTTGAAGTCTCTCTATTCTCGTTAATTGTTTGTTCTTCCCCTTTTGAAGTCTCTTCATCCTCGTTAATCGTTTGTTCCTCACTAGTTTTTGACTTAGATGCAGGGCCTGCGTTAAAAAAACAGGTTGAAAAAACTGTTATAATCCAAATTTAAGTGTCCCGCCCGCCACTCACACCCATTTTACCGGAAGTGGGGAAAACAAGAAGAAAAAATCCTAGCAGTCCTACAACATGTGGATTTTAACAACTTCCAAAGTTAAATGCAGCACATCAACCTTGATTTTCTTTTGACTGCCGCTGCTCAAGGGGAGCTCGATGCATAGCATGTTTAACAGTAATTTTGCGTCCTTCAACAGGTAACCCATTCTTCAGTTCAATTGCCCGATTTGCATCTTCTGCTACAGCACTGCAACCATATTCAAAGAAACAAGTGAAGTTAAGAAATAAAAGCCAGATATAAACCGTGGGTAGTAACAATTAAGCAAGAAAACTTAAAAATTGATTAAAAAATTAAGTGTCCATTGTGGGAAGCGAACATCAAGCAATGTTGATTATCACAGGATTCCTCATAGATAAACAATAGCATATGTTTGGAAAAACATGGACTTCATACTTATAGACAAGCAAAACATTCATACATCCAAAACTGAAAGCACCATCAATTGCATGGAAAACAAGACACATACACACACACATATATATGTGTGTGTGTGTGTGTGTGTGTGTGTGTGCATTTAGTATATCTAAATGAAAAGGAAACAAAAACATTTTCATAATGCCAGAAGCTCAGCTTCTAAGGAAAATGTAACATTTTACAGCAAATATTAGTACTTCATCCATTAGAAATCCCTTATCAGACTAAAGCTAAGCCTCCATAGACCCTAACTATAATCAGACAGAGATCAGCATGTATAGAAATAGATAAAAACTATAATGAAAAGAAAGAGTATATAGTAATCTGACTTACAACTGCACGAATCCAAAACCGCGATGCTCAGTTGAACCTGATGACAAAAGGTAAGATAAGTTTAAAACAATTGTCAATAAAAACACCCCAACATGTCATATGAAGATATTGAAACAATAAAACACAGCAGTCACCTTTAAAAAATTCCCAAAAACAAAAATTCAGAATGCAATCTATGGAAAAAATTTCTATTAAATTATCTATTTAACAACACTACACCTAATCCACCCAAAGGATTCAGAACACATCAGTCTCTCAATAAAAATACAGTAAAAGCAAAATAAACGCCAGTCCAAGACAATCATACACAGACGAACTCACCCTTCTGCGTAACCATGAAACACCGCCGGACCGGTCCAACATCGCTGAATGTTTCTTCAAGCTAATACATACAAAAAAAAAACAGGAAAAATCAGTAACATTGCATTTATCAGCAAAACATCCGAAAGAAAACAAATTAAATCAAAACAAAACATTCGCTTCTCGCGAACTTCTTGCGTAACCAATAAACCCTAGTTGAAAGAAGAAGAAAAATACTCGATTCCAAGCATCTCTAAGTCGATTTGAACAACATAAGAAGCAAACAAGTTGGTATGTTCATGGATTCAGCTCGGTTTTTTCTCGGAAAAGAAGCAGGCAATAGAGAAATTGCAAACCTGTGAATTGGTGAAGGAATATGGCAAGTTCTTGACAAAGACCTTGGAAGGGCAATGGTCGCCGGCGGCGCCGCCCTTCTCGCCGCGGTCCCTGAGTCTCTTGTTCTTCCCCATGGCTGCTGCTTCGAACTGGTTCCAGCTGAAGCAGGGGTTTTGGGAATTTGGACTCCTAAATAGATTGGACTGGGCTTCAAATAGCTACTCATAATCTTTTGGGCTTACGGAAAATCTAGCCCAATTATGCCTAAGATTTCATATTCACAAATAATATTTAAAGGGAAATTATAAACTTGAATTCATAGTCGTCACCTACTAGTAATTAATTTTTTACAAATTTTATTATCATCCAAATATTCTAAGGTTGGTATGTCAGTTATGATTTTTAGTAGCAAACATATGAAAGTGTGAAAATTTTAATAATACTAGAAAATGTGTAGATGTCAATTACTACTAAATTATATTCAGGTGAAGAACTGAAATTACTTTGCAATGCAATTGAATAGATCCACAATTTGTTATATTTTATTTTATGGTAAAGTCCTTTTGTTTTTCTTTTTATTTTTTAAATTATTGGATTACATTCTAGCTCGACTAATTTTAATAGAGAAAATACCAATTATCATTTTAAAAGTTAATGTCTCGATTCCAAGCCTCATATTGTTTAACTATTAAAAGAGATTTTATTTGAGGAAAATAAATTTAAAATTTATCTATAATAAGATATATACAACTCATAATACATCAGTATACATCTTAACTCATTCTATCACACAAATAAGATCGACAACAATCCACACGACTCTTGAACATAATTCCAAACGGTCGAGATATATCACTTCAATTAAAAAGTTATAGATTTAAATTTCAACTTAAAAGAGTAACAATAACAATATTTACAAAATGATGTTCGCATATATATAAGGAATTGTTTGGTAAATATTAGGATTTATAGTAATTGATTAATTCATACGTCAAAGAATGGGATGGAAGAATGAGTACTAATCGAAGCTCTTCGACAATGATGAGAAGGAACATGAACTTCTTTGGAATCTTTCTTCCTTTTCTTAGCATCTGAATGTTTTGGTTTCTTTAAATCTTCTACAGATTGAACATCAGTTATGCAAGCAAATGACCTTGATTTTCCTGAATAGTGCCTTGACAAACCCCTCCTATACTCCAAAATATGACCAACATTGATTATCATTAAAAAAAAAGAAAAAAAAAGAAGAAAAAAAGTGTTGTTTATATTTTTGTAATTGGGCTAGAAGTTCAAATGTTTTTAAGGATGAAAATCTTAAGTTGTTTTGATTAACATATGATTTGTGAAAATTAAACTTGTTTCTATTAATTAAATATATGAATGAATGTTTTTTTTCTTTCCTTATAATAAAGGATTTGAATTTCTAGCGAAATTTCAAAATAAATTAAATTTTCAAAACATGATTCTAATGTAAACATAGATAAAATGTTTAAAATAGTTAAATACATTGGTGAAAGTTGTATTATATAGTTAGTTTACAAGAATATCAAATAATTATCAAACATAATCAACGATCAAGAAATTGGAAGAAAAATCAAATAGGTGAGTGACGTACGTAATTGTTTATTGTACTCGTTCAACACCAGCATCATAAGTTCGATTCGAGAATTGGTATTTGGCTACGAAGAGTTTAGCCATGCATATAGTAGTAGGGCCTATAGTTTTTTTCTATTTGTTTTTCAAAATCATATTCACATCAACTTTGCCACCATAGTCATATTAAAAACTATTTATAAATATAGGTGAATAATCTATTTAGTGAGTAGAAATTAAAATCCCCAAAGTTGAAACCTAACCAAAAATAATAATCATGAAAAAAAAAAAAAGAATAGTGAAAAAGTAAACCACATGAATGGAATAAAGTAAACAAAAATGACTTACTTTTGAGGAAGATTTGTCCTAAGAGAACCCATATCAAAAGCCATCATATTTTGTCCTTCATCTTCCATTTTTTCTTTTTTCATTTAAAATAGAGAAAGTGAGAGGAAATATATAGAACAATTTCACTTGCTTTTTCCCCCCACAAAAACCATTCTATTTTATTGATGGAACAGAATCAATTTCTCTTATGCATCCATTTGTTCCATTCATCAATTTTCTCTTTAATGCTTCAAAGCTCATGATGATTTATTTCGTCATTTTAATCCGTATATTCATGAAAGATTTTATCAACAAATAAGGTATCTAAAAAAATATCAACTAGTTCTCACACCAAAGCCTAAATTCTCAAAAAAAAAAAAAAAAAACAAACAAACAAAAAATACTACATAAACTAATGTTCTAATTGCTAAAACAACCACATTTTACCCAATTTAACTAATTAACCTAAAATCGATAGCTTAAAATAAGTTGCTCTATTGGACACCAAATAATTTTCGATTCAAATCACGGATATTCAATTTTATTTTACTTTTTCTTATCTTTAACTCTTCTAACTAGTACTTATGTGCACCTTGATTATTATCGAGGAACATAACGTCCAAGATATCAAAAAAAAAAAATTGTATAAAATTATTTTTTTGATAAATTGTCACTATAAATTAAATTCATGATATTTTATTTTTTTAGAACTCTCTAAAGGTTCTCTCTTCACCCTTAGGTAACCCCATAATAAGTTACCCCAATTGAAAATTCACTTTAATCATGTGGGCTGGCAATATGAAAAAAAAAAAAAAAAAAAACGTAAATGAAAGTTCACACATTATTATAATTCACAAGTTGCTATCTAGTCTTATAAAACAAGATTATTTTATAAACTTGGTAACAATATTAAAACTTGTAACAAAATCAATACAAAGAGCAATATAAAAATTTAGAAGATTAGAGAGTAAAAATCATCACATTGCAATCAAAGTTCATTTCCCTCCCTCCCTCCCCCTCCATATATGTGATAGCCATGACCATGTATGGTTAGTTAGCATGGAGGTAATTGCCCGACATCTTCACACCGATCTTGCCGATGGCGCTTTTGTTGATGAGCTCGGTGGATCGGTCCATGGTGGCCGGAGATGCAGTTTTGGTAGCCATAGCCATTAGGGAAGAACCATGAGGCTGTTCCTCTTTATGCTTTGCTCCAGTTAGTTTCTCTATTATTTTTTTTAGTGAGTCCTTTCTTCTTCTTGCTTTTCTTCATTCTCTCGCTAATTTGTTCATCTTCTTCGAACTAAGGGTGATGCAACGAGTTTTTAGAAAGATACAAATTAATTAATTAATTGTGGGTTCTTAGAAATTTATCTTATACACATACCATATAATATGCTCTCTAAAGAGGAGTTTGAAAGTTTGAAAGTGTAACTTATGCATGCTTCTTATAAATACTAGAATGTCCTAACACAACATTGCATTTCCAAAAGGAATAAAACAAATCTTTAATCTTGACATCAGCAAAAGTCCACGAGGGTGGTAAATATTTATGGAAGATTTAACCGAAGGAATTATATTGAGAAATTATTTTGAGAGTTTTAAAAAAAAAACTTGTCGAAAACGATGACACAATTGATTATTTTATTTGGTATTAATCCATTTCAACTCCATAATCACGAGTTCGAACTCAAAAATCGGTATTTAGATCTCATGTTATTTTAGAGCAGTTATACCTTCTAGGGTTTATTGGATCTTTTCCCCCCGATTTATACGGGTAAGAATAAAAACTAATAATCTCTCTCCCCAAACTCTATTATCGGCAAAGTAAATTTGTTACTTATTTTTTAAAATGTTAAAGTGAGTTAAAATCTAATCCGGAAATTGGGTAAAAATTGAGTGTTACCCTTGAATTTATCATCCTTCCATATCTGTTTTAAGGAATGTCTTTCTAAATTTGTATGCTAAAATCACCCCGTGACATATTTTATAATTTAGTAACCTTTTTTAGAACAATATAATTCAGTAACCTTGTGAGTTGTGATAAGGTATTCAAATCTCATTCCAAACGACAATAATTCTATTGACATATATGGTAGAATATAGTAACTATGTTCAAATCCCCTAACCTTTAATATTGTTGTATCAAAAAAATGAACACAAAAAAAGTTGGGAGGGAATAAAAAATAGTATTACTCATTATCATAACCTTTTAAATATTATCTTTATTCAAAGAAATAAAATTGACGGACTACAAAACCAAATTCTAGGCCTCCATCATACCATGAGTTTTAATATTAGAAACTTAACTATCCTAATTTTCAAAATACAAGATTACATAGTTAAATAACAAGTGAAATGTTGCTCTTTGTACACCAGTGAGAAGGAAGAAATTAATTCTTAGGATCAAATCTATTCTTTCCTAGTTTTTAAAGCTTCTTTGTCGATATTTCAACCAAGATAGATTCATTTCCTTTTACGTTTTCGAAACTCTTTTAACTACTAGACTAATCGAACCTATGTTTAATGTAAAATCAATGAGGTCAGATGACAAAGTATAATCCAAAGATTAGAACTCACCGAACTGGTAGAGCCACCATCTTCATGCTCCTCGTGGAATTGCAGGTCCTGCTCGCCGTCGCCATGCCAACCTGAATCAGCTTTAGGATCCTCAACACCACCATCACTCAGTTCGCCGCCATGTATCAGAGACCCGAGTGTCGTCCCGACTCTCGTTGCAACGCCGGTGAGCCGCATGGGGTAGCCATGTTCATCAGTCAACACAACCGGGTTGCCATGCTCGTCGGTGAGTTCAATGGGGTTGCCATACTCATCCTGAATATCAGCCATTTTCTCCATTCTCATCCCCCATTTACCAACCTAGACATCAAAACCCTTCAAACAGAAGCCAAGTACCTCTCTAAGCCTACCACGTAATATTTTTTGAGTTGCCACGTAAGAAATTTATGGCACAGGTGTCGGGTTTTTGAAGTGAAACCAAATCCATATCCAAATCCAAAATAATTAAGAACCCATATCTATCTTGTTCTTGTCTATTTGGCTTTTCTAACATTTGTGAGGTCACTCTTGTCAAAGTGTCGGCAGCACAAGCCAAAAACAAACTGAGGAAAGAAGCTATATTCTCAAAACTTGATACAAATTTACCATACATGCTAAGAACAAAGAGTTTCTAGAAATAAGACTAATCAAAATAGAGTACCACTCATAAAAATACAAGAAATTTTAAGTTGGATCATAGATTGAACTAAACTTTTGGTCAGTCAATATTGTATATACCAATTTTTACAGTCCAATCAGGAATTAAGCAAAGCCTATAATTGGGAAAAGATAAAAATTGGAGTTCATTGATCGTGATCGTACCTGAAATTCCTTGCTAGTTGCAGCTAAAGGCCACCCCCAAAGCAATAACCCACCCATGGTTAGAGAATATGAAGTCCTTGGTAAAAATAACTGGAAGTTCATCAGAATTCTGATCATAAGTTTTGAACAATGGCACTTACTTGTCTTGATTTGTACAAGAATGAGAATTGCCAACCTAATGGGTCATGATGCAATTTCAATTTTTCAATCTTGTTTAGCTGAGCTGTTACTCCTTTTTACCCTATTTTCCTATATACAGTGTTGACTCCACAAACTAAGCATAGTATAAATTTCATAGAAAAAATTATCCTACTATTCAAACCCAGGGGTGTTGTGATATCCCTTCAGACTAATATCTCGCATTCTTCACTTTGTGTACCAGCTATTAACTAACAGAGGTGAATTGCAGAACCTGCGTTAATGAATAATTGTTAGTCATACAAGAACCCAAAAGTTAAAGCACTTCACTTTCAATGTTTATATATTTTATTTTCTTAAAAGAAATAAGAGCTAGAGTTTAAGAAAAAAGATAGCGATGAACAGTTGAGGGTGGAGAATTCGAAATCATGACATCTTAGTCATGAGCACAGTTATACCAGTTAAGTTATTGCTTGGAACGTACGAGGAAACAAGTTGAACTACCAAGTGAAGGAACATGTTGATGGGAAGCTTACCTCCCATTAAGGGTCATGGAAAATGTCACATCTTAGTCGATCTTGACCATAACAATCCTTTTCTCTTAGCTGTGTTGCTACTTTCTGGCAAGGCTTTAGTTCCCCCCTTCAAGCCAAAAGAGAAGTGACGCCTCAAGAAACCCTTCCCTGAAGAAGCTCTCAAACTGGAGCTAGAGGACAACTTGGGACATTTCCCTTGTTGTCCACCATTTATAAAGTGATCGAAAGCGGTAGATTTTCCGTCGAGACCACTATCTGCAATGCGATTCCTTAACCTCTTATTCCTAATTTTCAATTCTAATTCACCTCTAAGTGCCTTTTCAGACATCCTTAGTGTCTGCTTCTCACCAAATGAACATATTGGGCAGGCTGGATCATACTTGCTAATTTCAGCTGTCATACTCTCCAAACATTCAGCATGATAAACATGTCCACAAGTTAGTACAGCAACGACAGACAACTCATTGTTAGCAATTATCTTCTGGCTGGTCCATAAGGATCTCTCAACTAGCAGCATCGAGCAGATTCCACATGATTGCGTATCAGAAGAAGGCGAAGTCGAGAATAGGCTGCAGGATCTAACCATCTTCTCACGAGCAAAGTCAAAAGACTCACTACCAAATGACCATCTTCCCCTATGTGAAGTTGCCATGAGCTCAGAGAAAGCATTCATAGACCAACCATCAGAAGACCCACCATGTGATCCCCGTAATGAATCATTGCTCCCATGGATTGCACGTCTCTCCTCTGAAACTGTGTAGCTATTTGGTGACTTGTATGCTGGGATGCGGTTTCCGGATACTTGGCGTAATAATCGGTGTCCGGGAGAACAGTGAGACAATCTTGATGGGGTCAAACTGGTGGGAGGCAGCTGACTGTGGGTTGATAGAGGGGATGCTGACAAAGATGAAGTTGAAGGTATTGAATGGGATACCTTGGCAGGAGATGCAGATGTTGTCGGGTATTCTGCAGCTTTCTTCACCTGATTCAGCGATAGAAACAACTTCATACTTTAGACACGATGATTTTTCAGGTGAGAATGGAGGATATAAAACCAAATATACAACCAGGGAAAGCGCTACCTGTTCCAAACTAACATCCATAGAAATATTTCTTGAAAACGAACGGCCTGTCACAAAAACAGGGAAAATAAATGAGATAGGAAAAGAAATAATTTTAGAGTCAGACCACTGAAACGTCATGGCAAGTCCAATATTTAGCTGTTCCCTATTTCACTGTCTACAGGTTGAGCTAGTTCCAACTTCCCTGCAATAAAATTAATACAAGCGAAGCCTACAAATATCATCCATGACATCCAAATATTAACCACCTAGTGATCAAGCGAGCCTTAAACAACTAAAAGGTGATGGGTTCAATCTATAGTGACCACCTATGGAGAAATTAATTTTTTATGGATTTTCTTAACATAAAAATATTCAAGGGTCATACAGGTGGTATATCCCGACTCGAATAGTTGAGTAGGGTGTAAGCTTACCCATACACTAACCCACGTGCTAAAGGAGAAATTTGAGTTAGTATTGCTATTATTTCTTTGTCAGCACTCATTCAAGTTGTTCACGATTTTTACATTGTAGGTTAATTCCCCCCGCTTCTCAAGTTTATATTCATAATAAACTAATACAAAAATCAATTTTTGATATCCGTGACTGTCCGGGCAGCTTGCACGCACCTCGACTAATGTCACAAGTCATACCGTCTAACCCCACAACATTTGGATGTCAAGAAAATCCGTAGGAAATTAATTCCTAGCCTTTTAGGTAGGTGACCACCATGGATTGAACTCATCATCTTAAACACCAGAAGACCCTTTTTGACTTAGGCCACTCCATAATGGTTATAAACTTGTGCAAAATCATGTAAAAAAAGATAATATAGAAGTAAAATACAGATGGATGGATGTCAGCAGGGATACCTGATGTAGGAGTCCTCACATTCCTGGTGCTACCTTCAGATACTGAGGAGTTTTTCCACGTCTGTCTACGAAAATGTTCCAATGGACTACCCTCTTCTGATGCATATGAGGATTCGTATTTGAACTCAGGCCTATCATTTCTGCTAACTCCATCCGAAAACGAATTTAGGGAAACTTCCTCGCCAACCACACGCCCAGGATGATCCCATCGAAAGCTCCAACTCGGCGAGTGAAGAATATTTCTATACTGTGTTTCACTCCCCGACCCAACGCCTATAGTCTTGTCTCTAGCAGCAACGCAACAAACAGATCCCATATTTCAAAACCCTAATATTAGATTTCGTATTGTTTGCCACATTCACTTGAGCGCCATCCAATCTTTAACCTGAAAAGACCCCAAAAATCACTCTTCCAAACAATTCATATCATCTAGAAAGTTAACACTAAAACTTCTCCTCCAAAACCATAGTCGCCAAACACCATAAACACGAAAGAACAAAACATTTCAAGAAAAAAAAAATCATATACCGACGAATACAAGCCATTCCAGAAGCGAAGGGAGAAATCGAAACGCGAGAACAGAATCCAAAAACTCAGAAAGAGGCATCAATTCTAATTTCACAGACAAACACCAAAAATGAAAACAGGATAAGGGTATCAAATCAGCACACCTCGAAAGAGAAAAGAACAATCAGATTTCCGGAACGAACGAACCAATTACCAACATGGCTACAAATCAAACGAATCAGCCATCAAATATCAGCAGAAAAAAGTGGAAGATTCGAAGCAGAAGTGATCGAGGAATACCTTGATCGGTCGAATCCAGAGAAATCGCAGCCAGGTTGGTGATTTTTTAGGAGAAATAGAGAAGAGACTCGAGGTTTTTAGGGGTTTTTTCGTGGAAATTGAAGGCAGTGATTTGGGGGTTAGGGCTAAGAAGCTGGTGCAGAGGTCAGAGCTTTGGAGTTTCAATGGCGACGACGAAATGTATACTCTCAACTTTTGTACTATCATGATGGTGACAATATTGTTATTATTATTTGTTATATAGCAAAATGATATCTAAAAATGCTTTAAAAAAAATAATATCTAAAAAAGCATATAATAAAATTTTGTTCCTTAAAAAATAAACACAGAATCATTTTTCGTCCCTAATTTAAGTCTCGTTCAAAATTGCTTCAAAAAAAAAAAATCTAGTTCAAAATTTTCTGTTTAAAATGCTACCAAAGAAGGTATGATCTAAGTTTGAGAAATTTATGATAAAAAAAAAAAATTGAAAAATTTAAACACGGAAATAATTTTGTTTTTGTTTTTTTTTTTTTTGGTAAGAATGAGTTAAACTATAATCGATAGTTTTTTATTTTTTTTATTTTTAATGTTCAAATATGGTCCAAACCACTCTTAAAGGAGAGGTTCGTTGGATTGAGGTCGACTAAACCAACATGACTTAACCCAAAAGTTTAGAGTCGACTAGGTGGTTGTTCAATCTATGGCTAGCCCACTCCTGATTGACCTCGAGCTAGGGGTTTTCCATCCCAACGTTAGGTATAGAACGTTATAAACCTCGGTTTGTCACCAATGGTTTCTCTTAGACTTCAACATTGGTTTTCATTAAACTTATATCCATGTGGTTGAATGACATTTTCACTAAAACTGTTTATATGCCTCAATCTCTAGGATTTGTTGCCTCTACATCGTATTTGTCGCCTTAATAAGGTCTTATACGATATTCACCAAGCACCGAGAGCTTGGTCCGACAAGTTTAAACACACTCTATTATATGCATAGAATATGTAGTAAATGAAGGTAATTTATTTTGATTTTATTTGTTGATTTTGAACGTTGTGTTTGGTTAAGACAATTGAGGAATTATTATTAAATGTCAAGTATCCATTTGGTATTAGACATTTATACAATAATATGTAAAAAGAAATATTAGACAAACAACTTAACAATCAGAAGCATTAAATTCAATAACATGATAGATTAAAACAATTAATAAAATTAAATATATTAAAATGGGAGCTTAAATTTAGTTGATTGCAATCCTCCTTCATTTAATTTAGGAGGGTAAAGGAGCCAGTGTTTTTAAAAAAAAAAATTAATTTTTAATGACAAATTCAATAAAAAATAGATAAAAGGAATTTCTTAGATGAAGACATTTACCGGACAGAAAAAAAATCCACATGGATATTGCTTTAATGGAAGAAAAAAAAAATCAAAAGAAAAATCATGCCAACAAAGTCAAGTCAATTAGCCAATAAGCATAGCTTTTCCATCAAAATCACATTAATGTTAGAGAATTCTTAGGAGTTCATGTTTTCACATGAAATTATTTTCTCCATAAGATGTAGTACACCTTAATTATTATTTATTACATCATATTTTTTTAGAATATAACATTTACTATAGAAATTACGGAACTATAACCTCTTAATTATTGGTACAAAATATTATTGAAAGTCGGCTCTTTTTTACTACACCATAATTTTAAAAATTGAAGTCATATTTTAGAAATACAAAAAAAAGATAATTTTGTTTTTAAAATTTGAGTAGGAATTCAAATGCTTTCGGTATAGAAAAATTATAGTAAAAATTGGAAAAATAAGAAATTTAATTTTGAAAAATTCAATAAAATTAAGATAGTTATCTCTTATAGACATTTTTTAAGTTTAAAATCTATTTGCTACAAGATTAAAATCTATTTGCTACAAGATTAAAATGTTAGAATTAAATAAATAAAAAAATTAAAAATTTAAGGATTAAAGTTATAATTTAACTTATTTCAAAGAACTATGATGACATCAATAAATAATTAATGAAAGTGAAAAATTCGTTTAGTTATAGGTTTTGGCAAACTTACTAATTTATCATAACAATATAGATTTTAGATCGGAGTTTGGGGTCTAATTAAAAAAAGAAAAAGAGAATTTGTTACCTAATTGTAACTTGTATTCTATCTAGATTGAATAACCTTACCAACCAAATGATGCATTTAGCGGGACAATTTCAATTAGTATAGTAGTTGAATTAATATTTTTTTTAATATATAAATAAAAAGACAAAATGATAATACTTGAAGGGTTTTCATTACATATTATAGGTGGGGTAGTTAATAATGGAAATCAATTAAACTAAATCACTAAAAGAAAGATTGAAACGAATCAAATCAATCTATTAGTTTGATTTTTTAACATAATATTAAACATTTTTATTTTTATTTGAGAAAAATGGAATGTTATAGATTCAGAATATAAAGCCATATCAAACCAATATTTACTTCAATTACTTTATTTTTCGTTTTATATACTAATTTTAGTTTTAGTGGTTTATTATTGATTTTGTTTAATGATTAATTATTATTTTTTAATCGAGTTATAAAAGTTACAAAATTTTGGGGTAACAATTAAAAATGTAAAGTAAAACAATAAATTATTAGTTAGTTTTCATTAGGGGTGTACATGATCCAGCTTAGGTAGGGTTGAATGATTTTTTTGGATTAATCCAATTTTTCGGGTTGGTCAATTCGCCAACTCAACCCGTCCAACCCTATGCATAAATGTAACCCAACCCAACCCAACCTTAAATTTTCGGGTTGAGTTGGGTTGGGTTCTTGGGTTATGTTACCCTCATTTTTTCCATCTAAGATTCAATTATTAGACCTACAAATATGTTTAAAAAAAATATCATGATTCTATATTTTGACATATTTCAATCTATTACCAATCTTATTAGTACATATTCTTTTTTTATAAGACTTACAAAATATGCTAAAAATCTATCTTATTAATTTATCTTACATACATACACATATTATATATAATATTTTATTCAAAGTTGGTACTTAAATCAAATTTCTATTCAAAATCACAATTTTTAAGAAGAATGTATATTTTATATACTTAAGTTTTGTGTAGGTTGAATAAGTCCTATTTTTTTTTTTTTTTTTTGAAACAAAGAACCTTTCATTAAATCAAACGCAAGCTTACAACCAAGATCCCAAACTGAGGAAATACCACGAACGAGGAAAAATCCCCAATACTTTTGTTGGTCCCACACCATAGAATAGAGGGTGACCAACCACATAAAGAAAAATTTGAGCAAAAGACCACCTTGATCTGCTTAGAGAATGCTCGATCTAAAGCCATAGATAATATGGAACATGTCAATCGCATCCTAGAAGGCCAAATAAACTTCATCAACCCCACATTGGTTGAATTTCGAAGAACTTTGGGGAATAATCCGGGGAGCATTATAACAACTGAGGCACAAGATCCCACCAAAGTTAGAATGGAGAGGGTCGATCTCGAAAAAGACCAATCTAAACCCCAGAACAACCAAGCATACAACAGATTAGGAACACCTTTGTCAACAAATTCAACCATGGTGCCCACCAACAAAACCCAACACAACCTAAAATAAAATAACACAAACAACAAAAACCACCACATTTTTTTACTCCTAAAAACATAAAAGAACTTGACACAAACCGACAAGACCAACAACACCTGCACCATGAGAAGCTTCAACCAATGAAGTACCGAGAAAAGCAGACAAAAATTAAAACAAAGTTGATAAACAGAGTCGATTGTCTTAGACCAGAGCATCACTCGAAACGGTTTTAATGAACCACAGGTTTGGTCTACCCAAGCTGGTTTAAAGGAACCAGCCGAATTAGGAGAACCGGTTTGGTTCATGAATCTAAAGAGAACCACTTGGCCAGCTGTGCCCACCTCGAGCCCATCAATAGACATCTGCCCATCACTATCTTTTAACAGCTGTTGTTTCATCCTGCTCTTCCCCAAACTGACCGCTGGATAATGACCGGTTGTATCCTCTCCGGCGAACCAAGCGAACTCCGTCGGCTTCACCAAAGAAGACGTCTTCAACTTTGAATGGAACATCCCCTCTAGATCTACGTCTTGTCGCTTCCCCGATCTTCTAACTTTCCTCATTTTCCCCGATCAAACGGGGCTCTTCCATAGCCGAGTCCTTTTCCTTTCTTTCGGGATGACCCCTCACCCTCTTCTTTCTTCATCGGGCTCAAACAGACCTTCATGAAACTCCAACAACCTGCCAAACCTTTCTTTGTCCCCACCCAGCTCACGAGAGACCCATTACAAACCCTCCAGTTCCTCACCTAGCTCCTTCCGAGCTCCAAACAAACTACTCCACACACGCCCATTCTCAGCTCTCCGAAGAAGACTTAGAAAGGCCCAAGATCGCACCCAAAGATGCCCACGAACGCTTACGAGACGATCACCGAAGGGATCTTCCCTAAGCCCTAGAGAGCGTCTCTCTCTAAAAGATAGAGAGAGAGACAACCTCATCTTTTGAATAAGTCCTACTTCTAACCAATATTTAGAAACATTTAATTTAATTTCAGTATGATATTCAATGGCTAAAGTTAACCGTTCTCAAACGGTGGTCCAGTTGCTTGAAAACCAATAATATCTGTACTCTTTTGATGTGCATGCTAACTTTTTTGGGTAATATAAAAAAAGTTAATAATACAGACAATTGATTAAAATATTTTCTTTCTATTATTTATGTATTAAAATTCGAATAAAAAGTGAATTATTAATTACTAACCTTCAATGTTCTTCAAATCTTGTTCTTCCCGAACATAGATTTTGTCAAGAGCTTTGCCAATTTTGGACTCCCAAAGAGCCCACAAGATCATTGAAAGAGTAGATGTTAGCAAGAGGCCTAAGATAAAGGATTTTGTTCAAAGTTCTTGGATCATCCACTACTTTGATTCTATAGCTTCCAATATCATCTTCTTTGTTGAATATTGCTGATAATTTCATATATATATATATATATAACAAAACAGAAATTAGATTTTTATTTTGTTGTTCTTTTTTCAAACTTAAAAACCCCATTTTTGGATTGTAGTTTCAAATAAAGAAATAAATAAAATGACTACTTGGGTTCTATCATTATTTTAAAAATATACATATTAAGAAACGTGCAAAATATATTTTTTTGAAAACAAAAAGATATATAGCTGAGTTGGGCCATGAAAGGAAGGGGAGGGAGCACTTCCAACTGTTTGGCCCACCGGGTAAAAACAAGTTGGGTGGGTTATTTTAACCGGCGCGTGAGTACAAATTGGGTTATTTTAACTCATCCACTACAGTTGAAGCGTCTCTCTCATTCGACTCTTCCATGAAAAACAGAATATGAGTAATTTTTCAAACAAATGGCGCAAAAGAAATGAAAAAAAAACAATCAAAATAAGCTCGGAGAACAGCATAAACCCTAATTAGAGATCTAAGAACCGAATGATCGAAATTGAGAAACAAAAACGCGATTAAATTCGAGAAAAACAAAGAATTACAAGTGGGAGAGAAAGGAAATTTGTGTACCTCAGTGGATATTTCTCAGAAAAAATGGGGTTCGTCTGTGTGCTGAGGGAGAAAGGGTTTGGGGTTTAGAGAGAGAAAGGGAGAGTCCCAAATTTTATTTTTAGCTTTCGAAAGATTTTATGAATTATTATTATTATTTGATAAAATGAAATGGAATGGAATAGAATTTTAAAACAAAATAATAATAATAATAATAATAATAATAATAGTAAAAATAACACATATAATTTTGGAGGAGTTAAAATAACTCAATTTTTGGAATGATATAAGTTTCGTTTATTCAGAGGTTTCGTTTAAATTTCAATTTTGCTAGGAAAAAATTCTTATTTTGTTATATATAAACATCACATCATTTCACTTTCTTTCTTATCAAATATTAATTTATTATTACTTTCTTTTCATTTTTCATCCTACCAAACATAAATTTATTATCACTTCTTTCATTTCTCTTCCCACCAAACATAAACTTATTATCAATTCCCTTATTTTCTTTTCTCACCAAACATAAAGTTACTCTCACTTCCTTTCCTTTCATTTCCCTTCTCTTCTCTTCCTTTCCCTTCCCACCGTAGCCAAACATGCCATTAGTTAGATATTTATTTTATTTATTAAATACTAAGAGCATGTTTGGCTTTCAAGGAATGAGTTGGGTTGGGTTGGAAGGAGAAGATAGTGAGTAGAGATGTCATGGGGCGGGGCGGGGCTGGGTAATGCCCTCTCCGTCCCCGCCACCAAAATCATTCTCCATCCCCGCGAAATTCACCATTTTTTTTCGCGGGGACGGAGATTCACCGCGAATAATTGGCGGAGATCGGGTTACCCAGTGAAAAATTTACTGTTTTATTTTTATTTTTTTCTTTGATAATCTTAATTTTTATAAGTATTTTCAAATAATTAATTATTCATGAAAAATATACATTAATTTCAATTAGATAACTAATAGTTGTAAGAAATATGCATTTGAATAAATATTTATACAAACAAAATACTATAACTAAATATTAAATTAGTAAAAGAGGGGAGAATTATTTTTAAAAATAAAAAATAAAATATAAATGTAAACGGGGCGGGGATCGGGGAAACGGGGATGGGGAATGCATTCTCGTCCCCATCCATATTTAGGTTGCGGGGATTTTTTTCATCATCACTCATTCCCCCATTCATTGTCTAAACGAGAATTCATCGCCCCGTTCGGGGCGGGTCCCCGCGAGGCCCCGGTCCCACGGGAAAAATTGACATCTCATAGTGAGAGTATTTATGTTTGTGGGAAGGGAAGGAAAGAAAAGTGATAAAAAAAATTTGTTAGATATGATGTAAAGTGAAATGTTATGGTCATTAATGACTTATAAGTTCATAGGCCAAACATGAAAAAGTGATTTTCTCTTTCATTCCCAACTTTTTTCATGGGCCAAACCATGTTTTAAAGGTATGTTTGGCCATGAAATAAGGGAGTAATTGGATTTTGGAGTTTAAAAGGGAAGAGGAGACGAAGTGGAAGAAGGAGATGAAATAGAGTAATTTGGAATTATGAAGTAGGTTAAAATATCATTTTGGTCCTTTAACTACCATGCTTGTTCCATTTTAGTTTAAGGTTTCAAAAGTTTAATTTTAGTCTCTCGACTTTGCAAAAAAACTTAAAAATAGGATAAAATAAAAGTAGACATGATTTAATTTTTGATGAGTTGTCAAAAAAACAATAATAATAAAATCCAAATGATTTTCATCTTCTTCCCCTTTCGCCCGTAATTTAATTTTTGGTTTTTGGTTTGGGAGTTAAGAAACCAACAAATAAGACTTTTTTTTATGCAAACGAAATAAGATTTAACGACGGCACAAGAATGAAGCTGCTGATGGAATTATGTGTGCTCAAGAATAAGAAGATTTGTGCAATTAACGACTGCACAAAAATGAAGTTGCAGATACAGAACGTCGTGTATATAATTCGGAGAGTTTACAACACCCAAGTTATATAATTCGGAGAGTTTACAACACCCAAGTATGGAATCATTTTTAGACGATTTTACCCATTAAGCCACACTAAAAAGATTATTAAAATATTAAAAAAAAATACTGTAGAAAATATTTACAATATCATTTAGGTTTTTGTCATCTTTTCCTTATAACGTAGAACATATATTTTTACCAAATCTTATAGATTTTATTAGAAGATAAAAGATTTCACGTATATTACGAATAATACGTAAAAATATTTATAAATCAATTCGCTTTTCATTATTTTTGTAACCTAAAAGATAAGTATTTTTACAAAATTTCATAAATTTTATTATAATTTTCCAATCTTATAAATAGTTGTCTCCATATTGTTTACAAATACACATTTATGCTTTTTTTTTTTGCTTTGATTTACCTTTGTTTGTTTGTTTTTTTGTTTTATAATAAAAAATTGTAATTATCTTATTTTTGTTGTATTATTTACCCTTTGTTACAATAATTTTTGTAGGGATCTTTGGCCGGGTTGTCGAACCCCGCCAAAATAAATAAATTGATTTATTAAACCTAACTTGTAGAAATAGTGGAACAATCCCAAAGAAACTGACAATTAAAAACAAATAAAAGAGAAAACAAATAAAAGAAGGGGGGTTTTGGTGTTTTGTATGAAATTTTAAGTAAAACAATATAAATAAATAAATCAAATAATTTAACGAATAAACTTCCAATTCGAGGGTTTAGCTTAATTCAAATGTAATTTTGATGCTACAAAAGTTATTTAAATTTAAGTTCAAGGAATTAGTCTACCTACTTGAAAAAACCACAATAGGTAATTGTTCTCCTACTTTATTGACCCCGACCCAGCATCAGAATCAAATCATATTATTTAAACAATTGGGCACTATAGCGTTCCATACCAATTAAATAATAGCGTTCCATACCAATTAAATAATAGCATTAAAATCTATGAGAACGACCAAACCAAAATTAACTAACCGAGACTACAAAATTAATTAATTTTGTTTATTTGTTTCCTAGAGTCTATCATGCAAGCTATGTAATTTGGAAAAGCCACAATCACACACACATGAGCCACTATTTCTACAATTTACGATCATCCGAAATAATAAATTATCACAAAGTCATGTATTAGGGCATCAATTCAATTCAACTGATAACAAATTAAGGCGTCAATTCAATTTTCTAAAAATCAATCATAAAATAAGAACAAGAAACAAATAATCCATGAATTAGAAAAATATATTTTCGGTCCAAAGCCTCACAAAACTACATTTGAATTAAAACTATATTTAAAAACTACAAAAGAAAATAGATGAAACAAAGTAAAAGCAAACTAATGTTGAAAATCTTCTCGATCTGCGGCGGCCCCTTCTCTTCCGTGGGTCTCCTCATCCTCCCTTCAACTTGCGGCTCTACGCATATATATAAAATATCAAAAGAAACATAACCCTACATTTGGTTAAGTTGGGCTCAAATTTGAGCCCAACTCCAATTGTCATATTTAATTTCTATTATATTTATTATTCAATTGTGTGTCATTTTAAATTTATTTTATTATTATTTCACTTTCAGCTTTTGTGAATTCAAAATAAAGAGTTCATTTAGGCCAATTTTACCAAATATTTCACAATTAACCATTTCAACTAAACTGTGCATAAATTTTACAATTAAGCACAATATTTAATTAAATGAAAGAAAGATTAGATAATATAAATATGATTAATTAAGACTTGTCAATCTTTTTTGCTTAATTGTCGCCATTCAAAAAAAAGATTTATAGATGGGAAAAAGAAAAAGTATCATTTGAGATTAACTACATTTTTTTAGTTTCAAACACACACATATATATATATAGTTCTCAATATTTTGTTGAGCTTTTTTTCAAAAATAGATCATATTTGAAAAGTATTTGCAAATATATGTATTTACAAAAATATTAGCAAAACTAAATTTTCTTTTAATACATTATAAAATCCGAAAATAACAAATTACAACCATGTCCCCAAATTGGTTGTAAAGACCCGACCAATTTAACGGTCATAAACCTAGTCTTTACTATCATGCATGCATTCAAAACGGAAATAACTGACATTTTAAACATTTATATATTCCTAGATTCCAAGATTTAAAACAATTAATTCAACATTTAAATAAAGACGGCCCTGGCCACAGACTTTCAAAATACAAAACGTTCATCCAGGAGTAAATGTAACAGTTAAGGAATCCATAATACGAATTAAAAACCCTAAGGGCTCCATGCCCAACTACATGCAGTTCAATAGTTCAAAATGAATAAGACTCAGAATATTTAAATCCAAATAATGAAAGCAGCGAGCTACACCCCATGATCAATCACAACAGCCTCCAATCATCAAATAGTCGATCCAGGTTTGCCTGTGGAAAACAACAGAATAAGGGTGAGCAATGCAAGATTACTCAGTAAGAACTCCCCAATCGGGGTACAATACATCTCATTAAATCATTTACAGGAATACAAGTTTAGTCAATGATAAGCACCATTGGGACCTCTCGGGGTCGTTCGAGATTCTCGGATCTCAAACAACTCTACAACTTACTTACAAGGATACTAGGTGTACTGATCTCAAGATCCCGATGGAGCCTCCAGTCGGAGAATCATGAACGTGCGCGCACACCGCATGCTACTGAAATCTAGGTAGGTGCTGGGTCTAAGTGCAGCCCACTCTAGTACAGAATCACATGCCCTAAAGAAGACTCAGAAGGTGTCACTGAACATAGATATGCAAAACCTCGACATCAAGCTATGTCATTTAGGGCATGTTTGGAGGGCTGAGTTGGGCCAGGAAAGGAAGGGAAGGGAGCACTTCCAACTGTTTGGCCCACTGGGTAAAAACAAGTCGGGTGGGTTATTTTAATCGACGCGTGAGTACAAATTGGGTTATTTTAACTCATCCACTACAGTTGAAGCGTCTCTCTCATCCGACTCTTCCATGAAAAACAGAATCTGATTAATTTTTCAAACAAATGGCGCAAAAGAAATGAAAAAAAAAACAATCAAAATAAGCTTGGAGAACAGCATAAATCCTTATTAGAGATCTAAGAACCAAATGATCGAAATTGAGAAACAAAAACGCGATTAAATTCGAGAAAAACAAAGAATTACAAGTGGGAGAGAAAGGAAAT
>JBBMEF010008600.1:0-23248 GCA_037832685.1 Sicyos baderoa | reverse complement strand
ACTTAGTGTTACTGTTGATCTAGTCATGGCATCTGCCACATGTTGAAGTGCACTTAAGTTGCTTCCACTTAAGTTTCTTCTGCCTCCCACCTTCGCCATCGTCTTCGTCTCTCCCACCTTCGCCATCATCCTCTTCCTCTGACTCTCTCACCTTTGACTCCTCTGCCTCCCACCTTTGCCATCATCTTCGACTCTCCCAGTTTATTTATTGAAATTATTATTAAGTAGTTAATAAGAATATCTTATATTTTACAGAGGACAAAATATTTGGAGCGTTTGTTAGAAGATACAAAGAGAAAACCTGGATTGTTCAATCTTGATTGCAGCTTTCAGGGGAAACCTTTATCTGGTAATTGCGGGGTTTAGTTTGAGACATCTGCATTCTAGAATTTTTGTCGCTTTACTTGCATCATGTCTATCTGGAGCTCTAAACTCATGACTTTATTGTGGATGGTTTTTTATTCTCATGACTTTTGGAATTAAATCTGTAATGATGATGAGGTTTGCGGCTTATCTATTGATATATTGTGCAGAACATAACTTAAGCTCAAGGTTTAGTGGACAGGTTTCTTCTTGCAGTTTCATATTAGAGGTACTGTGTTGGTGATTTTATTGTTTTCATTCATCGATGTTCCTTTTTTTCGTTAACCATGGGTCTTCATTATTTATAGGTTTCTACATGTTACTTTTTTTACTGTTTCATTGAAAAGTTCGGTTTCAGGCTATAACTTGATTATCACTCTTGCAATGTCAGTTTATTTTTTCAACTTTCTATTAATTATTGAAGTTTGATTTGGAAAATATTGTTATTTTATGAATTGTGTGTAGAACCCAAAAGTTAGGAAATGAAAAATTTTCATCCATAAAGTGAAAGTGCTACATCGATAAGGTCCAATCAAAGAGTAAAATATACAAAGGCAAATGGTAAATTACAAGCTCAATAATGTGGAAATTAAAGGAACGAGAGGATGGGTGTAGGTAGAGTAGAGCTTGTATGTTGAAATCGGTGTAACCAAGATCTGCCCTTGTATTTTGATTGCAAATGATGCTAGTGTGTCGAAATACAATTCCGTCGGATATGGCCAGAAGTAGGAGAAAATTCGAAGTCATGTGAAATTTGATGATGAATGGATACAACACAAGTTGTAGAGTAAATAAATCCTAACAATAAAAGGCAAAAACTCGATTGATAGCCCTACCATGGCTGTAGATCTTTTTTTTGATAGGAAATACAAACTTTCATTGATGATTGAAAAGATACATCCTATCGGAACATCAAATAAAACTATGGTTGTAGATCTTGTCGCCCCTATTCTCGAGGAAGATAGCCTTGGCTAAGATAGTTCAATCATGTAAGCTTCTCGAGGAAGAATGTCCATGTGGTGCAAGTCTTTGAAGTCGGAAGAGCAGGAGATCTTGAATATTCTCTGTCGATTGTAGAGGAATAGTGAATTTGTTTTTTTATACATGTGCTTTGTCAAAAAAAAAAAAAAAATATTTTATTTTAGTTCATGCTTTATAGAGAGTTGATTGAATTGTGAATTTGTTTTTAAAAGTTGTTCACTCATATAATCCTGACATCACAGTTTGGTAATTTAGAAAGAGCTGCTGGTGGATGGTGCTCGTTTTATCGATGTAGATGCATCTAATCAAGTCGTTTTGGTTGCAAGAAGGCAGTCTGGGTTTGGTGGAACTCATGTACTTACTAAGGTATGGCGTCTGTCTGGGTTTTTTCATGACCCCAACTTTTGTAGGCATTTTAATATTGAAAGCCAATATTCTGTTTGATTTTGTTGATTTAACTTCTTCAGATAAGCTTAATGTCACCATATGAAATGGAAGATATAAGAATTCCTTTTTGTACTAGTGCTGTAAGGGACTTGCACATTTCTCCAGCTGCTAGAAACCTTGTGCTTTATTCTTCGTTGGGGAAGAAATTAGCTGTTCTCAGGTAAATGCGGTGCTATATATTTTTGAAATTGAATATATGGTTCTTTAGTCATTTTTTTTCCTTCAAGACTTACCTACTCTGTCAAATCGTTGCAGTATGGAAAGCAACAATGTCATTCTTGATTATGATTTACCGGTAAAGTTCCCATTCTTTTACCTTAGACTAATGTGTTGAATAAAGATAAATTAGCTTATTTTTCTTCTAGAAGTTACAATAATGCAGTTTCTTAACTTCTTTAGAAAATATTACTATAGAGAACATCCCGAAAGTTTCCCAATAAGAATGGATTGTGGAGGAATTTTTTTTTTTTTTTTGATAGGAAACCAAACTTTCTTTGATGATTGAAAGGTTACATTCTATCGAGACACATATAAGAAACTATGCCATTGAGCAATTAAAGTGCTTAAATCGTAGCTACAAAAAGGGGAGATAGAGTGACACCAATACAAAGGCGTGTATATAATAGATTCATTAAGGGATTCCTTGCAAGTGTACTCTTCATTGAAAAGTCTGCTATTTCTGTCCTTCCATGTGATCCAAAAAAATGCATATATGATATTAAGCCATAGAGATTCCATATCCCCCTTGAAAGGATGACCCAGCAATAGTTAGATAATAAGATCAGGAAGACTTCTGGGAAAGGGAGTGGACCAGCTAAAAGTTATAAGAATATGAGCCCAAAAATTTGCTGAGATGCCACACTTTATGAATAAATGGTGCTGGGATTCTGATTCAGCGAGACATAAAATACAAGCAGAGGGTTGAAGGGCTGTCTTCGCAAGCTTCTTCTGAATAATATCATTTGTGTTGATAGCACCCTTGCTGAGTTCCCAGATGAATTTTTTTTACCTTTTTAGGTTGAGGACCTTTAGTGGATTGTGGAGGAATGAATAAGTTCTAGAATCTTTAGCAAGAGTACACGGAGAATACAGATTAGCTAACTATTATTACTGCATAAGCTTACTTATACACATAAGGGAATTTAAAACTATCTGGGATTTTAACTCTTGGCCCTTTTGCATTTTTTTTTTTTTTATAAGAAACAATACTTCATTGATAAATGGCAAAGTTACAAAGTATGGCAGTTTATAAAACAATGCCAATTAGCAATCAAAAAACCAAGACTATAATTACAAAAAGGGTGGGAACTCTTACACCAAAAATAGCATGGTGAGTGATAGAGTCAATTAGAGAATGAGACTCATTATCCTTAAAAATAAGATCATTGCGCTTTGCCCAAATTTGCCAAAAGAGAGCCGCCAGGAAACTGTGCCATAATAGCTCAACATATTCAGTGAAAGGATGGCCACACCAAAGATAAATAATCAAGTCACTTGAACTGCAAGGTAAGGGGGTGCTCCAGCCAAAAGAGGATAAAATCCATGCCAATCCAGATGATGCATTGCTACAATCCCTGAGAAGGTGATTCTGATCTTCAGCAGCCTGCTTACAAATAGCACGCCAGTTGGGAGAGAGAGTTGTAGTCGGTCTTTTCTTCTGAAAAATATCACCGGAGTCCAGAAGGAATTCTGCCCTTTTGCATTCTACATATTATACTATTTAAATGGTTGTAATATCCACTCATACAATTTTTATTTTCTCTTTCCGAGTCTGAAAATTAGTTACTTAGTGGGTTAGTTAGGCTAGCTTCCTTAGTCTTGTATAGGATAGGAATGTATTGAGGTAAACGATGGCCTATTTGGAGGAGATTGGGGAGTTCTCGAAACCTCTCTATTTGAATAATATCAAGATAAGTCCGTTTTGGAATCATAGTTCTTAAAAAGTAGCTATTGTTGGTCCCCAAGGGGTGGCGCAGTTGGTTGGAGACTTGGGCTTCGAAGGTGTGTTCTCCTTAAGATCCCAGGTTCGAGACTCACATGTGACTTTAAGTTGTAGACACCTCCCGTGTCTTCATCTTTCGATGTCTCTCGGTGCCTGGCCTAGGGACGGGCGTGGTTACCCATGTTTAAAAAAAAGTAGCTATTGTTTGGTCCCCAAGGGGTGGCGCAGTCGGTTGGAGACTTGGGCTTTGAAGGTGTGCTCTCCTTAAGGTCCCAGGTTCGAGACTCACCTGTGACATTAATTTGTAGACACCTCCCGTGTCTCCATCCTTCGATGTCTCTCGGTCCTGGCCTAGGGACGGGCGTGGTTACCCTTGTTTAAAAAAAAAGTAGCTATTGTTTGGTACCCAAGGAGTGGCGCAGTTTGTTGAAGACTTGGGCTTTGAAGGTGTGCTCTCCTTAAGGTCCCAGGTTCGAGACTCACCTATGACATTAATTTGTAGACACCTCCCGTGTCTCCATCCCTCGATGTCTCAGTCTCTCGGTGCCTGGCCTAGGGACGGGCGTGGTTACCCTTGTTTAAAAAAAAAGTAGCTATTGTTTGGTCCCCAAGGGGTGACGCAGTTTGTTGGAGACTTTGGCTTTGAATGTGTGCTCTCCTTAAGGTCCCAGGTTCGAGACTCACATATGACATTAATTTGTAGACACCTCCCATGTCTCCATCCTTCGATGTCTCTCGGTGCCTGGCCTAGGAACGGGCGTGGTTACCCTTGTTTAACAAAAAAAGTAGCTATTGTTTGGTCCCCAAGGAGTGATGCGGTGGTCGAAGACTTGGATTTTGAAGGTGTGCTCCCCTGAAGTCCCAGGTTTAAGACTCACATGTAATATTAATTTGTAGACGCCTTCTGTGTCTTCATTCCTTCGATGTCTCTCGGTGTCTGACCTAGAGACGGGCGTGGTTTCCCCGAGTATAGTGGAGCGAAGCTCCAATTTCCTGGTTTCATTAAAAAAAAAAAAAAAAAAGTTTGCGATGATGGGAATTAATGGAAGTTTTTTACGATTGATCTTAGCCTTAGGTTTTGTAAATGAAACAACAAAACTATAAGAATGTTGCTTGATCGTGTTCATGGGATCTTTGTTTGATGTTGTCTTTGTTTCTGTTTTGTTTCAAGTTTATAATATATTCTATATCAAGCTCTTAAGTCTCCGTTCAATCTTTCTCTGTGTGTAATTTTACTTTTGGATCGTCTGTTTTTGGTATCATACCTCTTAAAGAGTATGCTATTGTTTGTCATGCTGTGAATTAAATGGAAACTTTTTGCAATTGATTTTAGTATTTATACGGAACAATGCTGCTTGGTCATGTTTAAGAAATTTTTGTTCGGTTAAATTACCATTTTGGTCCCTAAACTATGGGCTTTGTTCCATTTTGGTCCCTAGAGTTTAAAATGTCCAATTTTAGTCCCTAGACTATGAGATTTGTCCAATTTTGGTCCCTCGAGTTTCTAGTGCCTAATTTTGGTCCCCCAACTTTAAAAAATAGTTCAAAAATAGTCCCTACCATCCTTTTTCATGCTTCTCTCCGTCACTCTCATTAGTTTCTCTCTCCTTAAGTAAGCTTAGTGTGGCCACTCAAAATCCAACTAAATAGAAGAGGACATTAACCTGATTAAGTGTCCTCATTTTTTCATTTCTATTTCCAATTTCTGATTAAGTGTGACTCTATAAGATAGTCTATATATCAAGCTTTTAAGTCCCACTGTGATGTGTTTAAATCAAAGCTGGTTCTTCAGGATGCTGCTTGGTCTTGTTCGTGGGATCAGAATAGTTCACACTATGTTTATGCTGGATTAAAGGTCCGTTCAAAATTTCTTAGTTTATTATGAAGCTTTTATTGAGCTTACGTTGACTAATAAAAAAAAAAAAAATGCCCCTTGCAGACTGGATCGATCGTGATGTTCGATATGCGCCAAACTGGGGGTCCCTTGAAAACCTTACAAGGCCTAACTAGCAATCCAGTCCATACTATACACTCTCTTTCAAGTAACTCTACTCTTTCTAATGATGTCAAATCTATTCTGTCTGCTTCTGCATACGGTGTATGCCAATGGAACTTCGATTCCTCGGTAGAAGGGTAAGCTGATGTTGTTATTAATCTTTCATGCTTTGTGATTACATTTTTAGAGGATTCTCTAGGAATGGTGTGCTGCCCTGCAGTTTTTTAAGATTGTTTTTTGGTTGATGGGTAAAACTGAAACATTTGCTTCATTTTTCACAATGCTTTATATCAATTTTGTAATCATATCATATGTGCAAATATGAGTAATATTTTCTATGTATTATTCACTTAGAAAGAGGTCTCTTAAATAGAGAAACCTTCTTACAACAAACATAGAAACAATATTACAATAGGATAAAATCTTCTCTAAGATAATATCTATAATACAAAGGAATAATCTAGTAATATGGAAACAAATAATATCCCAATCATATGGTAAATATCCAACATCATATAAGGTTAAATTATCATTTGACTTAGCAGTTGGCCTTGGCCCCACTATATATCCAGAGGCACTGACACCTGTGTGGGTTTCGAACTTTAGACCCAGCATATCTTAGAGTTCCCAAGCCTCTACCAACTATGCTATCCCTTGGAGGCGACATTTTTCAAAGTTCATTGATCTATTAGTTATAAAGTAGAAAGTAGAGACATGTTAGACACAAAATATAAAGGTTAAGGACTTATTACACATATTGAAAGCTTAGAGATCTGTTTAACACAATTGAAAGTTAAATGACCTATTAGACATTTTTTGAAGTTCAAGAATCCTTTAGACATAAACTTAAAAGTTACTAGACACTCTTTAATGCTTAGGGATACACTATTACACTTGTGATTTAACCCATCTAAAATTATCTTCTTCTTTACTATTGCATTCAACTTGCAAAATGTGGTGTTATATATCTTCCTACAAGAGCTTTCTTTATGCATCTATTCCTTATATGGAAATGTAATACATCACTATTCTATATAAACTGTCTTTACTATTTGACATTATGTAGTTCCTGTACCTTGTTGTTTATAAGTTTTGATTTTCTACTTTAGTCTGAAGGCTTGTAAAATTTTCGCATCCTTCACTATATACCTCATGTTTAACATTGCAAAATTTTCCGACTTTGAAGGCCATTTTTGGTTCCCGGAACAAATCAAGGAGTTTGTACATCTCTGGCCTATTGCTCGAGTCGAGATGAAATTGTTGCTACATACCGTCCCAAAGTCGGAATGTCAAGTGAAACAACTTATTCTCAGCCTTCACCTTCTCCTTACCACACTGCTGGACATAGAGTTGAGGGATGCCACGTGGCATTCAAGAAAGACGAAAATTTCCAAAATTTTTCGAAGTTGAGTTCTGCGTATGCCAATATAGATGCGATACGGCTGCCAAAGTCTAGCATAATAGACTTAGAAGACTGCAGTAGTTTGTTTGTATCCGGAGACGCAGTAATGGGCGAATTGATCTTGCAGGAACTGCCGTCTTTTAGTTCTTTTCAGCATCTTAAAGTACATAAGCATCCGGTTCGCGACGTGAAGTATTCGTACGGCTACGGTCGAGCATTGCTTTGTTGTTTAAGTGATGACACTCTGCAGCTTTTCTGCACCAAAGGCTCATGAGTAAGTTGATTCTATGGATTATCATCTATGTTCATCTAATATGGTTTGTATGCTACATTTTCATTAAAATCACATTTTGTTAGGTTTGGGCCTTAGAATAATTAGGATTGTATTAGGGGCATATGGGCAATTAGTTCGATAGCTTGGTTATAAATAAGAGAGTTAGACGAGGGGAGGACATCTTGGAATTGAAGAGGCTCGAGTTATCTCAAGAGTTAGGGAGGGTCCAAATACTTCAAATTACTTGATATCGTGTATTTCCATTCTGAATTGTTAATCAACAGATCCGAGTTTTATTACATCCTTATGAGCTTGGTTAGATGCCCTCTTTTTTCTTCCTTTTTTGAGATTCATCTGAATTTTCTTATTTCTATGTTTGATTGTGATTTTCAATTTAATTACCTGAAAAATATTTGGTTGTCAAGAAAAATCATAGTAAATTAATTTTTAGGTCGTGATCATCATAGTTGAACTGTTGTACTGTTCACAGTAATAATATTAATTAGGGTTCTAATTTTAATTGTGTTATTGGATGCAGGTATTTATTTTTACGTCGACTTGGAAAAGATGCAAACAAATCAGGTGTTGGAGACGAAGATGTATTTAATTCATCTTTTGGATTTTGAACTGACGAAACATTTTAAATAGTTTTACCCAAATATTAATTTTAAATGTACAATATTGTTGTAATCAGTATTAATCAAAGTATTAACCGAATGAGTCGGTAGTGCGATTGGTTATCAGGTTTGGTGTGAATCCATTTCCAACTTGTACTTAAAAAAAAAAGTATTAACCAACATATGCTAAAATCAGGGAAAGCTTTAACACTAACATAAGAATTTTGGAAAATAGAATTTGAAATTTTAAAATAGATAAAACATTGTTATAAACTTAGTTTGTAATTATTAATGTGCAGTTATTATTGTCAGCAGAGTAATAGCTCAAGCGACATCAATATATACCTATTGACTTATACGTCTTGAGTTCGAGTCTTTTTCACCCCCAATTGTTATAATCTCAAAAAATAAAAATAAAAAAACAGCTATTATTAGTTTTATGACTTGTAATAAATTATGAAACAAAATTTGAAGAATAGTTTAAATTGGAATTCAAATTCTGAATGTGTTAACTTACACACGAAAATATTAAGTCTATTTTTATTGCACCTATTAAATTTATGGTTCTTTTGTTTCGAGTTAAATAATTATTGACACACATTTATGTAAAATGTATCCAAAGATTGTTTAAGAACCTAAATCTGCCCAATTTGTATTTTTTTATTAAAAAAGCCCTATATCCGAGTTACAAAAACATAAGAAATAATTAAGACTCGTTTGTCAACTTTTTGAAATTTAAGTCTACGATCATTACTTTACCATATATTTTTTATTACTTAAATATCTTCCTATGTTCGTAGAAACTAAACTAATTTTGAAAAAAAAAAAAAAACTTTCAAAATTTTATTTTTATTCTTTAAAATTGATTAGCATCCACTTACTTTCTTTAAGTAAAGATGAATATATTGTACAAGAGATGAAACACATGGTAGAGAATTTGAGTAAAAAAAACTTAAATTTGAAAAAAAAAAAAAAAAACTATCAAATAAGACCTAAGTTTTTAATAATTTTGCACTTTTTTGTCGTTTTTGAAAATCAAGGCTATTTGTTTTATTCTGAAAATCAAGTTTTTTTCAAAAAAAACAAAAACAAAAATTGATACCTACTTTTCTATATTTTTAAAAATCAAATTAAAAATTAAAAATTAAAAAAAAAATGAAAATGAAAATTTTATTTTGATTTTTAAAATTCGATCATGATTTAAATACCCCTGAAAAATCTGAAAGAAAATTTGATTCAAAATAAATTTAAATTTGAAAAATTGAAAAAAAAAAAAAAATCAAATCATTACTAAAGTAGGTGTCAGAAATTTAGCAAACATCCCGATAATTTAATCCGAAATTTATCGGGAAATCGTTGATGGTGAAGATGAAGAAGCGAATAGAACAATTTGTATTCATTTTAATTTATTTTATTTTATTTTTTAATTTTGAATAGAAAATTAGAAGATAAAAAGTAACTCCACATTCAACCGCTGGTTTGAAGCTGGTGAACACAGTACCGCCACAATCGCCAGAATGGAAGACAGTGAAAAGAAGGGATTAGAAGGCACTGGATTGGATCTTCCTCTGAACCGCCATGCTAATCTGAGGAGCGCTTCTTCCGATCAAACCTTCAAGGATGTTCTTCTTCAAATCAAATCCTCCAAAACCACTGTAAAAACCCCTTTTTCATTTCTTTCCCATTGACTGGATGAAGCTTTTCTCTTTTGGGGTTTTGGGGTTTTGGGGTTTTGGGGTTTTGGGATGTTCATTGTTTTATTCTATTTTGCTTCATGCTTTGCAGGCCGTTATCAATTATGGCGCATCCTGGTGAGTTCTCTTACTTTTCTTTACCTCATTCATTCAACGCACGCAAGGTGTTTGTTGTTTTGCCTCTATGACAAAATGCTGAAAAACAAACATCATTTCACAACAGATCATTCAAACTTAGCTTCAATTCATTTCCTACGGGTTCAATCCATGATGGCCACCTACCTAGAAATTAATTTCCTACGAAGTTCCTTAACATCCAAATGTTGTAGGGTCAGGCGGTATGCGGTATGTTTTGTGATAATAGTTGAGATGTGCGAAAGCTGACCCGGACAGTCACGGACATCAAGAAAAAAAACTTAGCTTCAATTTTATGAGTTCAATTCCTAGTAGGAATTAATTTCATACCACTTTTATTGATAATTTAATGGTTTAGGATTAGGTAGTTTGTCTAGTAAAAAATAGTTGAGGTATGCGTAAGCTTGCTAGGACACTCAACAATATCAAAAAGAAAAATTGTAAAAATTGATCCAATTTATATTGATTTTTGGATTTTGATGCTAAAGAAAACTTATCATCAAAGTTATGCGTTACCATTGCAGAGCGGTGGTTTTGCTGGTACTAGAAATTAAACCTCTATTTCTTTGTATTTAAGAGCTTATGGATTGGTTTGCTGATATTAGAATCTGTTGGGCTTAAAGTCCCCAGCATTGTAGTTAAAAGCTTGAACTTTAAAAGTGTGTTGCCTTTAAGGTTTTAGGTTCGAGACTTATCCGTAACATTAATTTATAGACATTGCTCGTGTCTCTATTCTTTCGATGTCGTCTCCTGGTGCTTAGCTTATAGACGAATGTAGTAATCCTGGGTATAGTGGATCGAAGCTCCAATTTTTCGGTTTCAAAAAGAAAAAAAATCTGCAGGGCTTAAAAGGGATTGTTGTGTTCGTTTCAGGTGTGGTGTGTGCAGTCAGATTCTTCCAGCTTTCTGTCGGCTAAGTAACAATTTTCCAAAGGTTTCTTTCATCTATGCGGATATTGATGAATGCCCAGAAACAACTGAACACATTCGTTACACCCCGACATTTCATTTTTATCGAGACGGTGAAAGAGTGGACGAGATGTTCGGTGCCGGGGAAGAACGGCTGCACGACAGGTTGTGGTTGCACTCCTAAAGCCAAGATAGTATTAACCACCACATTATTGTAATTAGCAGTTATTAGGATGGAAATACACTATATTTGGATTAGCATTTGTTTTTGAAGTTGATCTTCTGAAATTGAGTTTGTTTATTTAGGCCCCGTTTAATAACCATTTAGTTTTTTGTTTTTTGTTTTTGAAAATTAAACCTATTTTCACTCAAATTTCCTGTAACGTGATCCACTCTTCTTACCATATATCCATCTTTCCTTAAGAAAGTAGGAGAATACTAATCAACTTTTAAAAACAAAAATAAACTTTTGAAAGCTACTTTTTTTTTATAGGTAGGGTGGAATTGTAGGAAATTTAGGTGAGAATAAGCTTAAATTTCAAAAACCAAATGGTTATCAAACGGGGTCTTAACAATCTCATTCTCTTGTTAAACAAAATCATTTCACTCAAGAGCAGCCTAGTATTTCACCTTTTCTTTTTTAAGTTTTATTATTATTTTGAAGGAACGGAAACATTTTCATGGATAAAATGAAATTGTTACAAGGTTTTGGACATGTTATGAACCTTTTGAATAATGAGACGATATTGTAAATTTCTTGGGAAGTTGACCATCAACCTTTAAGTCTCAAAAGGGGTTGGCTTGCACATTCGGGAAAAACGATTTGTATGTCAAGAAATCTCTTTCGAAATTGGCATAGAGAAAAATCGGGGAACATCGAGCCGCATCTCTTATCCCCCTATCAGTGCAAGATGAAGAGAACAAAGAAGATTTGCTATTTGCGGTCCATAGCCAATCAGATTGACTATAGATAGGGGCGAATCTCCGAAACAGTTGGGGATCAACTGAAAGATAATTGACAGGGTAAAAAACATCAATTTCGCTAACTCACACGATTTTTCGCACGTCAAAGGCAATCAGTCGATCAACACCGATGAAGAGGAGGGTTGTCGTGATACAAACAAACGAACTTAACACCGAGCTCCTAAGCAGTTACCGCATGGCTTCACCGTATGCATAGGGCATTCGACAAACGACCGATACCAAAGTCGAGGAGCAACTACAAAATCTCTGATAAGGTCCGAACCCACTGCCCAAAAAACCATCCGGACACAGTGAACCAAACTGGTCTGAGATTACCAGTCTGGTTTAAATGGACCGAATTGGTTCGAACTTTAGGGCGAAAAAAGATGAATCGAACCAGACGATTGAGAATGCAGACAACACTTAAACAGACTATAACGAATAGTTGAGGTTCATTTCAATTTCTTTTAAGTTACTGAAAGGTAGACTTAATGATTTACAATGTTTTATTTGACATTTGTCATTTCCCTATCACTTTATCAGTGTCCTGGTGAAAATGAAATGTTTTTTTCAGGTGAAATGAGAAGTGAAAGTTGATATAAAATAATGACAACATTGTAAAATCCAGGCAATCAAATCACATAGTTGGAACTGGAGGCAACAATTGAGAAAAAGGTAAAATTTTCAATTCCAAATGCCAAATCAAAAGAATAAAGAACAAGATAAGAGGATTCAGGTTATACAACCTCAGTACAGGGTTTCTCACTTAGAGTTTACAAAAATTAAAAAAAAAAAACACACACACACACAAAAACAAATATGTAAAGAAAAAAGTTTCTTTATTTTTCCTGCACACTGATGGTTGTGATCATCACTTGCAGACATAAAATTGAGCTAATCAGGCATTTGGCTTGAGAACCTTTACAGTTTCCCAAGTGAAATCGGGGTCGTCACGGCCGAAATGACCATACGCAGCCGTCTTCTGGTACCTAAACTTTCCTCCTCGCTTCAAATCGAGATTGATTGCCATCATTCCAGGCCTGAAGTCAAATTTCTCCTTAATCAGAGCAAGGATATCCTTATCTGGGATCTTTCCTGTTTTGTAGGTGTCTACAAACACTGACAGAGGTTCTGCTACTCCTATGGCATAAGAAACCTGCACGATACAACGACGAGCAAGTCCCGACGCAACTATACTCTTTGCTGCTTGCCTAACGATATAGGCACCACTTCTATCTACCTTGGTTGGATCCTTCCCTGAGAATGCACCACCACCATGAGCACCCCACCCTCCATAGGTATCAATGATAATCTTCCTTCCAGTCAGTCCTGCATCACCATGAGGTCCTCCAATGACGAACCGACCGGATGGGTTGAGATGGAAGATAGTCTTGTCGTCTAGATACTTCGCTGGAATGACGGGCTTTATAACATGCTCTTTCAAATCTTTAGAAATCTGTTCGTTTGTTACAGTCTCGTCGTGCTGGGTTGAGATTAGAACAGTGTGGACCCTAACAGGGACCATGGCTCCATTGTCATTGTTGTACTCGACGGTCACTTGCGTCTTACCGTCGGGCCGAAGCCATGGGCAGGTTTTGTTCTTCCTGACCTCAGTGAGCTTGGCACCAAGTTTTGTAGCAAGGACATGGGTGAGTGGCATGAGCTCTGGGGTTTCATCTGTGGCATAGCCAAACATGTGGCCTTGATCACCAGCTCCGATTTCCTCGGGTTTCTTGGTCATGTGTCCATGGACTCCTTGGGCAATGTCAGGGCTTTGTTGTTCAATATTCACGAGGACCTTGCAGTTGTCAGCATCGAGACCGACATCAGCAGAGACGAAGCCAATTCCGCGGCAAGTGTCTCGAACTATTTTCTCATAGTTGACAGTGGCCTTGGTTGTGATCTCACCAAACACCATGACCATGTTGGTTTTGGTGCAGGTCTCACATGCGACCTTGCTCTCAGGATCTTGCTCAAGACATGCGTCAAGGATAGCATCGGAAACTTGGTCGCAAAGCTTGTCGGGATGGCCCTCATTGACAGACTCGGAAGTGAAGAGAAAGGTATCCATTATTTAGACTGATACAAAACATACAGAATCAACATTACATTGAAAGGAAGGAATGCAGAAACAAAGAGAAAATCCAACAATTTCAAATACTAAATCTAAAAGAGAGCCATAAGTCCCTTAAGGGGGCAGCCTTCTCGATAGAGACTCGGAGTGTCCAAGACATGCTCACTTGCTATCTTTCAGGTCCGAGCCTTGGGACAGACATGGTTCAATTATTAAAATAACTAACAAAAACAAAATAACAAAAAAAGCAAGAGCATCAACTCTAAGTAAAGCTCTATCCAATATTTCATTTACACAATAAGCATCCACTTGATTAAACATTGAACTTTGAGCAATCTATTGTAGACAAAACATTCCATTGGATTTAATGGATTACAAAGCCAAATGGGCAAATAAAAACCAATCTAACAAGATCAGATTATCTTGATATATAGTGGGGCAAAACTCAGATTCTCGGTCGTAGATAAAAATATTCCATTCAATATAACAGATTAAGAAGCCAAATGGGCAAATAGAAATGAATCCAACAATACCCACATTGCACATTATTTATGATCATCATTCAAAGCATCAATAACACAAGAAATCAAGCTTTTCCACATAATAAAAGTAGGAAGAATGTTAACAAGAGGGAAATAGATAACGATCATGGGGTAGCCCAATTAGTTATAGAGGGCCTTGTAATGCATAAGGTGGGGTTCAAATCCCATGGTGGCCACCTATCTAGAACGGGTTTGCTTGGCATCCAAATATTTTAGGGTCAGGTTGTATGCCCCGTGACATTAGTCGAGGTGAGGTGCGCAAGCTGACCCGAAAGTCACAAAAACGAAAAAGAAAAAGAAAAAAAAAATCTTAGAATCAATCCTGAATAAAAGAAAACAAACCTGAATTGAACCCAAAAGTGGTGAAGAAATGGGAGATTAAAGAAAGAGATTTATAGAAGGGAGAGGTGATTGGAGGAATTGGGCTTTTTATAAGGAATTATAAAATATTCTAAATTATAATTTATTTATTTTTTTTAATTATTTTTTATAATTCCCAAGACTCGCTCTTCGCTATTCCACACGATTTTCGGCAGCTTATAACTGAAACCACCATCTCCAATCATATATATATCATCATCATCATCATTATGATGCAAAATTAATGTACATTCATTTTTAATTTACAATATGTTAATGAAAACAATTTAATCCATACATTTTTCCTTCTTTTTTTATTATTTTTATTTGATCACATTTGAGAGTAAAATTCAAAAATATAATCTGAGTCTTGATTGCTAGAACTAGGCCCAAGTTACTATACAACATCTTACAAACTTCAAGTAAACTAGAATTTTTTTTTTTTTCGTGTGTGATTATGACATTGCAATGATATATTATTCTTGTGAGAGAATATTTTAAATTTGATGTAGGGGAGGATTTGAATTGTTGTTGTGGAATTTTAAATTTTTAATATTATTATTATTTTAGTTTTATTTTAATACATTGTTTTTAATGATTTAACTATGGTAGGGTGCTAGCTTTAAGTAACCTTAACTGACGATTAATATGGGGTAGCTTTGATTTTCTATCTATCATTTCAATTTTACTGTCACAAATTTGAGAATTATTTGGTTCCCTTCCTTCAATATATGTACTAAAAAAAGAATTTTCTTTCATCCTCCTATATCTTCAAATAAAAAGAAACACACACAAAAACAAGACAAAACTATAAGGGATATAAAGTCTTTATTTTCTTTATAAAATTAATTGCATTAAAGTTAACGTTATAAATTTAAATTAAACCATAGTTTTGAAAAATGTCCAAGCTTTTTATTTTTTATTAACTTTCCACGAATATATATATATATATATATCAATTCTAGACGGTTTCCTAACAAATTATGCCTATATAATTTCTAACAATTTTTTAAATAAACACTAGAAAATATCTATTCAAAATTTAACCAATTCTAAAGAAATATCTTAACTATATATTTTTTTAAGAATCATATCTTAACTATATATTTGTATTAAGTTCAACTCCAATATTTAGGATCGAAAGATGCGTACCTACAAACTCATTATTTAAAACTATTAATTTAAAATTTAATAAACGCACTCAATAGTCATGATTAATAAATGGAATCTCTCCTATCAAATATTATTAAGTTCAAATAAATTAATTTACCCTGTTTTTCCCCCAATTACTTGTGGGAATAAAAAACAAGTTCAGTTTCATTATTTATAGATTTTAAAGTTTTTAATAAAAAAAAGTAATAAAGGAACAATAATAATTAAGAGACATATTTGGAACTATGCACTTATAATTTAGACAAAATAGTTTAATAAAGATGTGGAACTATGACCAAAAGGATTAGTAGCGTAATGATTTCATTGTTTGATTATAAACCCACGAGTTCGAACTCTAGAAGAGTCGGTATTATAATCCTCCTCCCACAACTTGCTCAAAAAAAAAAAGAAAAGATGGAACTATGACAACATAAGCATACCTTAATATTTAAGATATGTTCTGTTTTTTCAAGAGGTTTAAATCTCTACCTGCCGTTTTGTTATACCAACAAAAGTAGTATGATAAGTCACAAGTCATTTTCAATTGATAATGTGAATTTGTTTTTTTTTTTTTTTTTAAGTAACAAATATGAGCAAATATTTATTCTTGCATAGATAACTCAATAATTGAAAGTAACCCTGGAATGCAAAGTTTTCTTAGTCATTCGAATACTAATTGAATTAGTGCTCATATTATCCAATGGAGTATATAGTTATTAAAAGATTAGTTATAAGAATATGAATGGATACATGAGAGAGTTTCCTAATAATGTCATTTCAATATAATTTCTTTAGTTTATATTTAAATCCAATATCTTGATAAGTGATATTTACTTGTTACGTGAACTATGTTTGTGTTACCACGGATTGCTTGCATTGGTGAACTATTTTATAACATTTACATAGAATAATAACAGTTGATGAGCCCACATTCTATATTTTTTGAAAACAGAAACTCATTCTCATTAAGAAGTCACTAACGACTGTAAACATTCTATATTGTCTGACCATCATGGGTTGACTCAATGTTTAAAAAACGATTGAAAACCCAAATTAATAATAAAATCAATTCATTGTGGTAATCTATCTAAGTAATTTCTTATGAATGTCCTTGAAATCAAAATGTTTGCCAAGAGATTACAAATTCAAGTCTTTCAACCTCAATTGTAGTTGAATTAAAAAATAAATATAAAAAAATAGATACAAAAGACCATATATAAGGTTAAATCTATGATAATCATTCACCAAAAATCTACCAGTGATGTTATAAGAAATTTAGTAAAGAATGACCAAACTATTTTTTTGAAACAAGGTAACCACGCCCGTCCCTAGGCCAGGTACCGGAGACATCGAAGGAGTAGTTTCACAAGTGAGTCTCGAACCTGGAACCTTGAGGGGAGCATACCCTCAAAGCCCAAGTCTTCAACCACTGCGCCACGCCTTGGGGACAAAGAATGACCAAACTATTGAAAGGAGCTCAATTTTAACCTTGGTATTGGACAATCTAGCTTAATGTTTCTCTAGCTATAATTGTTGATTGACACTCAATTTTGGTGGAGTTGGTAAGATGAAGCACATTGGTTGATTATATGGATGGTAGGTCAAATCAAATAAGTTCAACCATCAAATCAATTTTTAGATCTAAACCAGAAAAAGTTGGAGTAAAACTTTATGCAAGCTTCACTTCATTGGTTGTTGAACCCTTGATGAAGTTTCAACTTTGTAGCCTTTAGATCCAAATCAAGAGTTTGAATAAAGAAAAGAAACCAGAACTCAATGACCATGAAGAAAGGATCAAGTACAAGAAACCAAAACCATCTTAAAAGTTCAAACCAACTGTGTTTTTACTCACATTAATAATACTTCATTAATAAACTGATTTTCTCAGCAAACCAATCAATGAGAAAACAAGATTATTGTAAATAAGAGACTCCTACATGAATTTGTAAAAATATTAGAAGAATAATGAATAAAGAGGAAATGCAATTACTTGAAATCACTGCTCTGGTTATTTCCAAGTAATGCAGCTTGGCACCACCATCTCCATTTTGCCTATAGATCTGAGGAAAAGGCAGTAATATGAAGTTTTCTTCATCTGAAGGGATTGCACGGAGGCGTCTTTATTACGAATGCAGGTCGTGCGACGAACGGAGACTGTAACTGAAAAATTCAAAACGGCAATTTATATGGTGCTGCAGATATACAGTTATGGTTTAGTAACTAAGACCAAGTTGAAGTCCAAGTGCAGCATGGATGAGAAACAGGGTCATGATTCCACTACCCAAAATACCATGGACATTCCTCAGTCCAGGATTATCCTGCACATGAAGATAGCAATAAGATAAGTACGAAACCGGGTTCTCGGTGCAGGAAAAGAGAGTAGCCATAGCTTAGGAAGGAACGTCATGGGTTGTCGTCGACGATTACCTCAAAAAGTGAGGGTAGAAGAGTTTGTACTGTCAAGAGTGCGAGACCAATGAACCCCGTTACAGCATGTGGACTAGAAATAACACAAAGCAAAAGTTAAATTGTGTTTTTTTTTATAATTGAGAATCAAAACTTCGCACTGCTATATATTCAGGGCATTTGTGCCCGTCCCAAGGCTCTATAGAGCCTAAGAAATTTTACAATTAAATTCACTCTTGAATTTCGAGTCAGGATCTCGAAGGGAGCATACCTTGAATCAAACCTCTACCAACGAGGCCACCTTTTGAGGACACAAAAGTTAAATTGCATCAAACTTTGGCCTAAAGCTGCATTTTGGTTCTTGCAAGTTGGAATTTACAGTAGTTTTTTATTACATAAATTAGTCCTTGTTTCAAGTTTCAAGTTTCTAGTTTTGCTAATAACGCTTCATGGAATTGCTTCATATGAACTATTAACTCTTAGGAACACCGTTATCCAAAATAATTTTTAATGGAAATAATCAACTTGAGGCAGGAGTTGAAGTTGATAAAGTAGCAGATCAAATTACAACAGAAATAATCAATTTTCTTTTTTATCTTTTTAAAAAGGAATTAGAACTTCACCTCACTATATACCCAGGACGCCCGTGCAAGGTTCTAATAAAAATAATCAGTTTGGGAAAATGGGAAATTGATTTATCACAGTACCTCTCAAGTATAGGTTTGTCTGATGTAAGTAGAGAAATGATTCCACCTGTTGCTCCAAGAGCAAAAAAGAAAAACATCCCACCTAGAAGCTTTGGATGCAAGTCTTTGGCATTTGCTTTCTCCTCCTTCATTCCATCAGTTAAAATATTAGATGTTATTAAATTTTGACAGAAGACTTCATCAGTAAGTGCAGAAAAGTTCAGAAGCTAATATTCGTACCGCATTGTCGGAGTAACGGATACGGAAACCTAGATATGTTCCATAGCCACCCATGGCAAAGAGCACAACTGCCTAATCGGGACACAACTCAAGTTAGAAAGTTATTGTAAGTAATAGTAGTTTGGATCCAGCTGACTACTACATAAGAAGACATTAAGAGGGGAAAAAAACTTACCATGTTGCCTGGATGACCCCAATGTACCAGCCATTCAGGAAGGCTTAAAGATTTAACAATCTCAACAAAAGGACCAAAGAGAGACCTCACAGTTCCAGCTGAAATTTACATATTCAAGTTCAGGACAAGTATACAAAGATTATATTAAGTACGACAACTGTTGAGATACGCCTTGAACTGTTTGATGCCTCATGATTACTTAGTTGGGGGCTCAGGGGCAACGCCCCCGAAACCTAGGCGAAATATTTCATTAAGTTTCTATTTTCGTATATGAGCAAAATTAAGTAATTTCAGCGCCTTATCTATAATAGGGTGCACTGTAAAAGATTATATTAAGTACGACAACTGTTGAGATACACCTTGAACTCTTTGATGCCTCACGATCACTAAGTTGGGAGCTTAAGGGCAATACCTTTGAAACCTAGGCGAAATATGTAATTAGATTTCTATTCTTGTATATGGGCAATTATGTAATTTTAGTCTTATTTGTAATAGTGTGCACTATATAAACTCTTTTAAGACCTAAGCCCCAGTTGATCGACATTTTGTATTTTTATCTCCTAAAGTAATAAAATCGTTCTCTCCTCCGTCCGCGTTAGCAAACTACGTAAATCAGTGTGTTTTTTCTCTTACTTCCGACATTTTTTTATTTTGGTCATAAAATCAAAAGCCCTAAAGATCAAACTTATGGTCGCTAAATAGATATTACTCCACATTCCCTCCTTGATTGGCGATCATTAGAGAAAACAGAGACGTGTATTGGCAATTTAGAATGACGATTAGATTTCAAATGATTTTTTTTATTAAAAATAAAAATAAATAAATAAAGTAATTGTTGATTGAATTTGAAATTTAAAAACTAATAGCAAAAAAGGTAGTAAACTAAACATCACCATTTTACTTGGATGTTTTTTTTTTTTTTTTTGCTAGAAACTTAACTAATGAAAATCAAACCTATATCTGATAGTGCTTGGTTGTATGTATATATTTCCTATTTTAAGATTATTTAGGTTTGATTTTCATATTCCGTTAAGTTTCTAGCAACAAATCCATTCCACGCCAATCATTTCAATTCGATTTAACAAACAGTTCAAGGTGAAGTAAAACACAAACTCAAATCAAAGACAAAGTGAAAAAAAAAACACTAAAAAATCGATGAAAATGATTAAGTAGTAAGTACCTCCAGGAAGCGCGGCGGCGAACAGCAAAGGAAGAGGCGAAAGAGAGTACAAACGCGCCTCGCTCGTGTCCTTGATTTCCACAAGATCGGCGGAGTCGTTGCTGCGAGCATTGACCGAAGCCTTTCTCGATCCGGTTGCGAGAGAGAAACGAGAATGGCGAGGGATTTTGGGGAGATTGAGCGGCGAAATGGGGAATGAAGAGGCGGAAGGCAGTGGGGGAGATGCATTGGCTAGACGCATGTATGAGGAAGAAGATGAAGCTCCGGTGAGCGTCGCCATGGATGGGGATTTGGAGTTTGGTTGCAGAGAAACAGAGATTGGGATTGTGAATCAATGGAAAGTGATGAGTGATGGGATATAACAAAAAAAAATGGAGGGAAAGGTCCAGAAAGTGACACGCTCATGAACCCGTTATTTTTTTTTTTTTTTGATTTGTTTTTTTAGTAAAATTGTACTGGATAGTCTAATTTTACAAAATAATTACAGATCTACACAAATTTAAAAATATTTAGAATTTATATTTAAATATACAGTATAAATAATACTCTATTATATATATTAGTTATTGAGTATAAAAAATATTATTTTATGCCGTATATTGTAAATATTTTATCAATTTGGTCTATTCCTACAAAATCTTCTTATTTTTTAGGATAAATTATAAATTCCTTTTTCTAAAATAAATTTAGAATTTAGTCTTTTAATTTTTTTTTTATTAAATTGAATTAACTTTTGTTGTTATATGGAATTTGATTATTTTTTTTCATTCAACATGTTTCTATTATTGAAGTTTTGCTTCTATGGGCTAATGAATTTCGTTCTTGTTTTTTTGATTTATTTAGAGGTGGTGAATTCAATTCAAGTACTATGATCAAATGTTTGATGGTTATTGTCGAATGCTTATCTGACTTTTTTTTTTTTTATGTTTTATCAAATTATAATTGTAAGGATTCACATTTGTCCTACATGAAAAAAATAGAGGATAAAACCATCATTTATAAGAAATATGTATCCACTTTATTATCAATTAATTTTGAGGTGAAATCTCATATTATCTAATACTAAATGATATAAAATAAAATATAGTTTTTAAAATTATAAGGATTAATTATTATTTTTTTTTCAGTCTATATAGGAACTAAATTGATAATTTACCATTATAATTAATATTTTTTTACGATTAAACAAGCAAAGTAACCTAGAAGTTAGGTTCAAAGCTTCCAATGTTGTTCTAATTTCGTTTCTTAAATCATTAAAAAAAATGTCCAGCGTTACAATGGAATGAAATGCAAATTTCCTGTTCTTACTGTTTCCCTTTTTTCGATGATAATTTTCCCTAAACAAGTGTACAAGTTGTGTTTATTTGATTCGACCAAAATCCATGCTAAACACATTATGTACGACCTAATAACCAAGAGATTACATGTTCGAGACCTCCTACTTTAAAATGTCGTTGAACTCAAAAAAAAAAAAAGAAACACACTATAATTGTATATAACAGGCAACTAAGAAATGGCTTTTAATATGAAGCTAAAACTAATTCATAAAAAGAAGTCTGCAAATAGAAATACATGATGACAAATAGTATGCCAAAACTGATCCTGTTGGTTGAACGAGAGAAACGAACCTTACTCTAAACTCTTTACAACACCAAAAATGTTAAAAGTTTCATGATAAGCTCACATTGCCATAAGCTTCGGCCCGTTATCGGGCATGCCCATCCCGGCAGCTAAATCGGCATCGATTTGAGTGTGTGGTGCAGGACCCGTCATAAGCTTTACCCTGCATCATTGTCGTCATGGATCAGTAACATTTTTACAATGGCAAATCAAATATTCATCTCTAATAGAATCATACAAGCTTCACATATCTTACAATCAAATGAAATCAAATAGTATATGAGAATCTAAAGATGTTCAGTTCAAGCTTGGCAGGCTTTTCACCCTAGCTAGGGTGAACTTTGAAATCAGAGGGTTTGAAAGTTATAAAGATTTTATGTTCAAGTTCAGTTTAAAATTAGCTTTCACATATGCATGCTATCTAAAAACAAACTAAGAAGGGATTGAGGGAGGAAACTTTAGACATAAAAGACAATTCATTCACTTTTATGATATAATGATAAAAATAAAATTTTAATATTGAACTTCCAATTTTATAACAATCATGCAATAATTTACACCCACCAAGAGAGAGAGAAATCAATTCATTACACGGCATTTGGAGAAAGAGAATGAGAATGATTATTGGAGTAATAGATATATGGGAAGGAGAACGATAATCTGTGTTTAGACTTTGGAGTGAAGAAAATGATTACCTATGTTTGGAATGCTGGGAATGAATGGGAGAACTATTACCAACATTTGAGGTGCAGAAAATGATTATGGAGAAGAAAATAGTAAGTATGGAGAAAAGAAAATTGGTTATGGAGAGAATGAAAATAGGGTATGGGGGATGAATAGTTATTATGACTATGGAGGGAATGGATACTAATTATGACGAAATGATCGCCGATGGCCCAAACGTACACAAGAGAAGTATTTACCCTAATCATTCTCATTCTCTTTACCCTAAATACCCTACACTAGTAGAAATTGGGTCATTTATGACCGGCTGGAAATTTAAAAAAAAAAATACGGAGGCATTTATGACAGGCATCAAGAAAGATGACTGGCAAATCTTTGTCGGTCATCATTGTACATTGATGACCGG
>JBBMEF010008563.1:0-23263 GCA_037832685.1 Sicyos baderoa | reverse complement strand
TATATATATATATATATATATCTATATATATGATTTGTTGGTTTGAATAAAAAAATGGAGATGATAGGAAGGTCCCCAAGTGTCGAGGTGAGAGGTGGTAGAGAATAATGGGAGAGACATTAAAATGAAAGGTCGACCTTTCTTTCTTTCTTTCTTTGATCTTTTCCTATAATATATATTTATATTTATAATTTATATATATATATTATTTATGTTTGTGTGTTTCAATATATAAATGTTTTGGACACAATGACCATGTGTTTCAGAGCCATCAGTGGGTACTCAGGGAGACATCCCATGCCCGTTTTCTAATTACTTCATTTTTACCATAATCCCATTATTGCACACATTTCTTATATTACTCTCCTTTATTCATTACGGAATATGGTACTCATCTTCAAGTACTAAAAAAGTATCGTATATTTTCTTATCGAAAGAGTTGGTGGTGCTTTGGCTATCTTGATTGGTATTTGATTCTCATATTATTTAAGACTAATAGTGTCTTATGTGTAGGGTTTGTTAGTCTCTCTCTTCTATCTATATAATATATCGTTTTAAAATGATACTTGTGTGATTGATAAAGATTAATTAGGTTAATATACTATTGCTTTCTTGCTTGTTCACTTCAACGATTGTGCTTATCTTTGATGTTTTTTTAGTGACTGACAAATAAAAAGTGTCTATTTATACATAATCATTTAACTTAATAGTTGATCTCACGATTTTTGCCTCAAATCCTAAACTTGAGAGATAACAAAAGTTTTTTGAAATTAAACTCATGCACAAGTTTCAATATTTGAGATTTTTTCAAGAACATTGGAAAGTTAGCTTGCTCCTTGCAGGCCTCTTTTAAATGAAGTATCCTTTTTCTTAAGAAAAACTTTGGAAACCAAAAATATGTCTTTGATGTATTTTCTCAGCAACAATAAATATTAAGGGCCCTTTTTCAAAGACTTTTTTGACCAATCATACAAGATTTTGGACATCTCTTAAATACCATGATGTAAAAACAAAAATTCCCAAAGAGGCTCAAAATTTTATGAAATTTCTCACTCTAGGGCTTTTTTTTTGAGATAGATACTTGAAAGATCAAAAAGTCTTGGTGAATTTTTTTGCTTTATAATTTATAACTCAAGAGGAATATTCAAGAACTGCAACTTGAGTTTGTACATACTATGGGAAATGTTGCATGTTAGGTGGACAAAACCCACTTTCTCTCCCAACAAATTTATGTGCATGTGCTTTTTAGAGAGAGAAAGAGTTTACATATTTCTCTCTCTCAAAGTAGTACAAGCTAGCTAGGGCATGACATGATGGGATAGGTTAGTTGTTGAAAAGAAGAAGAGAGAGAGAGAGAGGGGAATATAGGAAGGGGAGAAAGTGAAATAAAAAAGTGAAAGAGTTTAAGATAAGGGAGCAAAGAGAGAAAGATGAATAGTGAGAGTGTTGTCTCACAAGGACACCATGTGGGTTACATGATGCCCTAATATCATGCTGTCTATGTTTATTATTCCCCATTTCATTTCTTTCCTCACTCTTTTCTAATTGACTAAAATTCTTCTACACATGGATTTATAGAGGAGCTCTACTTTTTGTCTACATGTGTGCCACCATTGAAGTCACAAAAAATTGTACATATTTTGATGTTTTCATTTATAAAGTATTTTTTTGTGGAACTAAATGGTACCACCTAAACAAAAAGTAGAACTTATCTACACATCCATGTGTAGATGAGTTTTACTCTTTCTAATTTATCTATGTTTATTATTTTCCTTATTTTTTATTGCATAATCTCTAAAATATGTCACCCATACTTAATTCCTATTATATATATTTAGACAAAACAAGAAGCTAGCTTTTTGGGCTTAGGTATATGGGTTAAAATGACTTTTGTCATGTTACTAGAGAAAGTCATGTTGTAGGGTCCTCTCTCTCTCTCACTCTAAGTTAAAAATTCATCACATTGGTAAGAAATTATTTGGGTTTTTAATTTTTAATCTTTTTTTTAACAGTTTAGATGTAGGAGAAAGACAATATGATATAAATTTCATCCTAAATTCAAATATGAAATTATAGACTAACCCTTGGATTGGCTACCTAAGTATGGTGAGGCAAAAACCTAAGCCCACTTTTCTGCAATATTTCAGTAAAACACTCACGAAACGAATAATTAAAAAAGGAATATTTTATAAGAATAATTCACTTGTATTGTTATTATTTTTTTTTTCTTTTTGAAACTACAAATTTGGTTGAGACTTTTTATCCCCTCATAACACATCATATTTATAGAATTCCATAGAAAAATATAGATTTATAACTCATATGTAGATCTAACTCTCTAACTTTATCACATACATAATTTTCTCAAATTTAAAATACAAAATTTACTTAATAAATTCTAACTTATAAATTTCGCGTGACATAATTATAAAACATGTTTAGTTTTGAACAAGGCTAACCCTCTTGGTTAGTTGCCTACTTATGGTGAAATCGACTCCCTAGTTATTAGACTAACACTCGGGTTGGTCGAGTAGCGCGAGGACGAACCATGCCTTAATTAGACAATTTTTGCTAAGCAGATTGATTGAGTAAAAGTCCAATCTCGTAAGCATTTTATTATTTGAAATGTTTGAATGTATGTCATGAATTGAGTTTTCAATGCATGCTATGTGCTCATAAATTTTTAAAAGTGTAGGAAGCACTATTATGATCATATTCTTAAATTTTAGATTAATGTTTCGTAATTTTTTATTTTGAAAAAATTACTTAATACATTTTTGTAAATTTAGTTTGTTTGGTAAAGTTAGTTTAAAGTTTTGATTGATTTTGTAAGAGTTTGATTTAGATCCATTTTAAACTAGGTTGATAAGAAATATTTTCAGAACATGTTTGCAAGAAACTATATTTTTTTTGTTATCTTAAATCTATTAAGACGGTCTTTAACCCTCTTTAATACTAAGTAAAGAAAAGAAATCCCAGGCAATTATAAGAATTGTTGTGAAAGTTACTTAAAACGCCTTCCAATAAATTAACGTCCGAGCTAATTTACACGCACCTCAAATAATGTTATGAGACACGCGTTTGACTTAATTTGAATGTCAAGAAAATCTGTAAAAAAAATAATTTCTAGGTACACGACTACAATAAATTGAATATAATCACATCTAAGTTCTTCAAGGACATAGATTAACCCGACGTGGTTAGACTGACCATCGTGCCATTGAATTTTTTTTTAAGCTCCAAGATAGGTTTCGTCGGCATAGATTAGCCCTTTTATACTTATGTTTTTCGGCAAAATCCAATATGGGTTTCTTCTTTTTATCTTTAATATTTTTTTTTTTTTTTTTTAAATAATAGGAGATTTTGGGTCGGGTCAGGTTGAACCCGAACCGAAAAACCAAACCTGAACTGATAATTTCGGTTCCCTAAAATGCCAACCCAACCCTTGTATTTTGGGTTGGGTTTTTCGGGTTCTCAGTTCATTTGTGCATCTCTAGTATATACAATAAGTAAAACTATCTTTTTCCAAATTACCATACATTTTTAGATATATTTTTTAAAAGAAATATATTATAGATATAGATTTGAAAGCCAAATATTTTTAAAATGCTCCATATTAGTTCTAAATTGGTATTAAATAAGGATGAGGTTTAATTTTAAAACTCTTCATAATTAAAAAAAAAAAAATAGAAAGAAAGAAGAAATTAGAACTCACGTAAGTTTCATCTTTTTTATGTGAAAAAAACTCCGTATGTCAAGATGATGGATCTAAGTTCACCATAATGAGAGTGACATCTCAATTTTTATTTTTATATCAATTCCTTATTGAGTTTCATAAATTTTGACACAACACTTAAAAAAAACATTTCAAAATCAATTGACCCGGAAAGGATTTCTCCATCTGCTTTAAAGGGTATAAATGTGAACATTTTTTTGTATTAAAATTCGTATGATTTAAAATGTTTCTTAATAGACAGAGTAATGCAGAATATGGGTCTAAACAATTATGTGAAAAATATAATTTTAACCCCAGCATTCAGTAATGTTATTTTTTTCCCCAAGACTATTAATTCATCAAATTAAACCTTAAACTTTAATAATAAAAAAAAAAATTTAAAAATCAACATTTCATTACCTTCACGCATCCATTAAAAAAATAAAGCATAAAACTCGCAAAACTCGATTATTTGCCATCTAAGAGTATAACTCTAATTAATGTAACATGATATATAATCTTGTAATCAATTACAAGTTCAAATCTTACTTCCGAAGGTTGTTAAAAAAAACTCACCGAAAAAATGTGAAGTTGATTAAACCATCAAAATTGAACATCAGACAGATATATCTCCAATCATTATGGGGTAACCTAATTGGTCATCTTGAGGTACATAAGTGATGAGTTCAAATCACATGGTGGCCACCTACCTAAAAATATTTAATTTCAAATTAATATTTACGGGTTTCTTTGACATCCAAATGTTGTAGGGTTAAGGACATCGTGACATTAGTCAAGGTGCGCGCAAACTGGTGGGGACAGTCAAGAACACAAAAAAAAAAAAAAAAAAAAAAAAAAAAAAAAAAAAACAGATATATCTCCAAAATTCATAGGTTCCATTCAATTTTAGGTAGAGTTGTTTTTCTCTAAAAGCCCCTTAAAAAATTATGTATCAAATTGATAGAGATTTGATTCCAAAGGCAAATCCCGTTGATGAAGATGCTCAGTCACTTCACCATCTCCGAGATATGAGTTAACTTGATTTGGACTATTCATGAGCCTTCTCTTTTTCATTTTTAGTTGCATGTCTTCAAAAACCCAATATTATTCATGTGCTCACATTAAATGAAGACTGTTTTCTAGGAACCATACTATAAATAATTAATTGACTGTTCAAGTGACCATAAATCTTCATCTATTAATAATCATAATTGATGTAATGAAGGTGTTGTTAGACAAATTGTAAGGGTTTTTATATTATTTGAACTTAAAAAAAATGCATATGGTCCATATGGATACCCATATAGAACCCTTGAACATGGATACCCTATGTTTTTTTTGGTGGTATTGTTTTTAATGCATTGGCTAGCATACGTTCATACTTCAATTTTTTCAATACCTTCGCTTGTATTTTAGAGTAGTGTATTTCTTTAATTTCTTTTCTTAATGACGAATTTTTTAAATTAAATTGTATACATTGTTATCCATACATGAAATTAATATTCATTAAAGGGTATACCAAGTGGGGTTTTGTTTATTGTTTTTTTGTGAGCGTGAATATTAAAAGGTTGTGGGGAAGGATATGAGATTCATATTGTGTGGGTAAATGTAATGCCAACCATATAATAGTGTCTTATTTTTGGGTCTTTCAAAAATGGACAACACACTCTCCCTCTTGCAATTTGTCTACCTTTCATTTTCTTTGCCATCATAGCATCATTTGTTTACAATGATAGTAGTTGACTAGACATGTAGGGGTAAATATCTATTTTTAGTGGTTACGAGAGTGGAATCAATATGAGACAAACACTGAATATTAGATATGATATTCATATCGATAACGATCAAAGTCGGTCAGAGAAACTTCATTATCAACTAGGAAAGAAAGTAACTCATATTGCCAAATAAGTTGGTTATTTTAGAAATATTACTCGGTTTCCCTCTTTCAACTCTAGTTTCTTTCGGTACTAAAAAAACTCTAGTTTCTTTTGCTTCAACAATCCTACCTTCTAAAATAGCGATTTGAAATATATGGACGATAGTTTCTCTTAAAATGAAAAAAAAAATGTCATCTTCTCAATAACGTCTTCAAATTTGGATAGTAAAATGAGATCAAGATAAGTAAGTGACATATTATTACAAATATATCCATGTTTCTTTTTTGTCATTTATCCAATTAGGAATAATTAAAGAAAAAATAAAAAAAACTCATATGAAGGTAAATATCCTATAGTATTCATTATTCAAAAGTTAGATCGAATAGAGAATATGAAGTTCTACTTAAAATCGACTGATAGTGAAAAGAGTAATTCATATCTCTTATAAATTATGGTAGGACTCTCCACTTCTTCAACATGAGACAATTGAGATCCTAACAAGATCACCATCCCAACCTTATGAAATAGAATTTTGATTGAAAAATTTGCAACCAAACACAATATTTTTTACATGGAAGGAGATGGATTGAGAGGATAAGGCAAAAAAAAAAAAAAAAAAAAAAAAAGAGAGATGAACATAGAGGAGCAAAAGGGGCATAATGGGAATTGAGGAGAAAACATTGATAGTGTAAGAAACAAAACCATGATGTTTTTTGTACATGTATTGACCTACCATAGGTCCGTGATGGTGATGAGTGCTACTATATGCACATAGTTAGATTAGAACATCCAACTAGTTTTTTGTCTAACCAAAGAAATACACCAAACATGTCTGAATTTTGGAGACATTTCCCTCAACTTCAATTTCCCCTTTGCATTAAATGCCATTTCCCAAACAATTTTTAACCCTATTTCTCTCTCTCTCTCTCTCTCTTTTCTAGTGATAAGGCTTTGTCCTAGTTACAAGTCTATTCCAATTTTAAAATCACAAGCATAATAAAGAGAAAGAAATCAACAACACCGATAACAACGATACTTTAAAGGATGAAACATACAATATTTCAAATAAATAATAGCTCTAACTAGAAAAAATTGAAGAGAATTCCCAAAACAAATGACTTTTTATTCAAGAAACCAAAACAAATAGATTAAATAAGTTATAAATTAATGAATTTGTTGATTTTAAACTTTCATCTATCATTTGAATATGTGATATAAAAAATAACTATGATAAAGTCAAACATAAATATCTATATATAGAGCATATACATATTATCATATTATAAGTGATTTATGTGTATTGTTTATTATATCACAAGTTTTTTTGTTATGGTCATAGTTAGATAAAATAAATCATAATTGCCAATGATAACATAACTCTAATGACATCTTATACAATTTAGGATAAAAAAATAAACAATTTTTTTTTTTTAATAATATGATTGTGAGTAAATAAAAATTTAGAAATAATAAAAACAAAAAAAGGGGGTAAAGGAGTCAATTTTCTTATATTTGAAAAATTAAATGGTTGTAAATAAAGAAGAGTTATGTGTGGGCGGAGAAATGAAGGGGTAATTCATCAGCCACAGTACACGTCAGCACGTGGGACCTAGAAGCTTGAAATTCCCAATCAGTGGTGCCAATCACATACAACATAAGCCCAGCACAACAAACTTGGGCCGACAAGAGGCCCAACCAAAGCCCACAAAACCCAACCCCCAGTCTGAACGCCAGCCCAACCGCCACCGGCATTCCGACGCCGTAGAACGCGCTCAGGTTGATATTCGCCGCCGCAGCCGGCCGCGCACTCCCTCTCAACACGCCGCACCCGACCGTCTGCGGGCAGTTGCCGAGCTCACACAGCCCCAAAATGGGCAGCGCCATCGCCGTCAGCCGCAAAATCTCCGCGTCGTCGGTAAACATCCGGGCCCACTTATTCCTCATCCCGGCAGCAAACGAGGTCGCTCCCAACCCCATCATCGCGGCCACGAACACCGCCACGACGGCGGATAGCTTGGCCTTCTCGGGGCGGCCGCCGCCGAGCTCGTTCCCGACACGAGTCGAGACCGCAAAGCCAAGAGAGGAGGGGAAAATATAAATGAAAGAAGTGGTTTGGATCAAAACACCCATGGAAGCAACGGTCGCTTTGGGGTCCACAAGGAGGCCACACAAGACGATCATGATCTCGTACCACCACCACTCCAAACACACCGAGACGCAGCTCGGCACGGCCAGCTCCAAGAGCGGCTTCCACCCGCTCAAGCACTCCCGGCTCGGCGCGGTCCACGTCGGCAAATGAACACGCGTAACTACTACATACGTAACGGAAAACAGGAGCACCAAGAGATTGGTAAGGGCCGCGGAGGCCGCCACGCCAGCTACGCCCAGCTGGAAATAACTAACTAAGAGGAAGTTAATGGGGACGTGGCAGAGCGTGGCGGCGAGCGTTGATAAAGTGAGCGGGGCGGTGACGCCTTGAGCGCGAAGGTAGATTCTGATTGGGTTGAGGAAAGAGTTCGTTACAAGGTCGGGGAGAGAGAAGATCAGGTAAATGTGCGCGGTTTCCGTGAGGGTGGGATCTTGGCGGAGGAAGAGGAGGATTTTTGACATTTTTACCCACAGTAAAGAAATGGGTAGAGAGCAGAGGAGGAGGAAAATTACGGCGCGGTGAAGGGTTAAAGAGAGGAGCTTCGGGCGGTGGGCCCCGAAGGCTTGGGAACAGAGTGGCTCCATTCCTAGAGCCAAGCCGGAGAGAACAGAGTAGCCGGTGATGTTGGCGAAGGCGATGGCGAGGGAGCCCGCGGCGAGCTCGATGTCGCCGAGGCGGCCGAGGAAAACCATGGACACGATGGAGCGGGAGTAGATTATGAGAGCCGTTAGAGCAATGGGGAAGGCTAATGAGAATAGAGATTTGGCTTCGCCTACGATTTCCGACAGAGTGGTCGGAATCAGCTGACTCGGCTTTCCGGGAAAGACATCCGGCATCATGATGATGATGATGATGATTGGAGGGGGGAATGAAGTACTTGTGTTTGTGTGGGAATCAGGTACATCAATTCCAGAGACCAATCTTTTTGTTCTCTCTTTAATGCCTGCTCAGTTTTTTTTTTTTTTTTTTAAAAAAAAATTCTTTTTTCTCTCAATGAAATGGAGGCTCTGTGGGATAAGGTATTAATAGAAGGGAGGAGACAGATTATTTTCTTTTTTGTTTTGTTTTTTTATAATGTTTTAAACATATTGGATCATCACTTTTTTTTTTTATAAAAAAAAGACTTTTTTAAGAGAATGGATTTTTGCTGGGACAGAGTCTGGAATGGTGAGAAATTAATTGTGGGTGGCTTTTTTTTTTACCTTGTTTGAGATGTTTTTTATTTTAATATCTGTTGAGATTTGTCAGCTGTATGTTCTGAAAGTTCAATTTCCCATGGAACAAATAGAGCGACAGTCATGGATTTCTTTTTAATTAAAAATTACAAAACTACTTACAATCGTTCTCACATCTCAATTTGATTAATCAGTACTAGAGATTGCCACTATCACTTTGGGTTATTTATTTATTTATTTTGCTGAACTTTTCGATTTATATACATTTTTATGTTCAAAACTTGACTTATATTTTATAAATAATGTAAATTAGATTAGTCACAAGTTCGATTTCGAGAATCGGTATTTGTTCACCTCTCTCAATGTATTCAAAAAAAAAAAAAAAAGTAAAATTTTGATAAGGAAAAGTCAAATGAAAATAATGATTATAATTTAATTTTCAAAAAAAGGGAAAAGATCAATCAAATAGTTTAGAGGAATTTACATTCTAAAGCTGTAACATTGCTTCAATTAAATAGTTTTTTTCAACATTGAGTATTCAATATATATTGAAAGTTTGAGTGCAACAATTTTATAATAATGTATATTACTAAAAAACCTTATTAGCATAAATATATCTAACTTAATTAACACATAATAATATACCTATTGAAAAACTCTTTATTTTTAAACCCACTAGTTCAAAAAGTTAATGCTTCCTATTATTGAATCAAATAGGGTGAGATAATTTAGTGTATAAACAAACTTTATAGGGGTTTGTTAATGATTAAGTTCCAAGATAGAGTAAAACAGTTTAAAAATTACCAATCCAAACTTGATTTACTAATCCATACATTGTCGAGCAGTAGTTCAATACCATCCATGTATACCTAATAACCATGAAGTCACGCTTTTGAATACCAACAAGAGTAGTAGTTCAACGATATTCATGTATATCTAATGACCACGAAATCATGAATTCGAATCCTCCACCTCCAATTATTGTAATCTAAATATATATATATATATATATATATGATCATGTGTCTAATTAAACTTACTTGAACCTCGATTATTCTTACAAGACATATTGTTTAATTCTTTAATTTTTTATGTAAAAAAACTCTTAAAAAATAAGTTCTAGGTAGGCCTTGACAATTATAAATTGAATTCATAATCTTTTGAATCTAAAAAATTCTTTTTGACTACTGAGTTAATTCATCACGATCAAATTGACTCAATATCATTATCAATTACAAGGCAATGGGTGAACTATAAAAGAAAGTTTTATGTGTTAAATATAGTCCGAATTCTGTTAATCTTAAGTGTGTTAGGGCCGTAAATTAGCTTATTCTGAAGCAATTTGCATCAGTTTAGGCGAAGTTCCATCAATATCCACTATTTAAAAATGATTGACCCTTGACCCCAAAAAAAAACATTTCTTCCCTTTCATAAAAAAAAAACAAAAAAGAAACATTAGCTTCAGATTGAAAGAGGTTGAGGTTAAGATGTCCATAACGTTATATTGGAATGTTTCTGAAATTTATGTCTGGTTTCCCTTATACTGTCCTCTCTGCCTCTTTCTCTTGCAATGTGTAATTATTCTTTTTTACTGTTTACCATTTCTTTTTCCTTTTTTTTCATCCTACACCAATCAGTAGACCATGATATTTTGAGGAAAAAATTGCAAAAAATCCCACTTTTTATAAACTTTTGGCTGAACCTATAATTGGGAATGGGGTCTGGGCCAAGACCCTGTTTTTCCTTTCTTCTCATTGGTGGAATATCATTTTTCTTAAGCATTTTGGTTCAGAGACTTTTTTTTTTTTTTTTTTTTTTTTTTTTTTTTTTTTTTTTTTAATCGTGATTGTCCGGGTCAGCTTGCGTGCACCTCGACTAATGTTAGGGGACATATCACCTAACCCTACAATATTTAGATGCCAAGAAAATTCATAGAAAAATAATTTCTAAGTAGGTGGACACAAAAATTAATATACTTAAAATTTGGTTCTCGTTGGGTTTCTCAATGTATTTATATATATTAATATTATTGTCATGTTAATTTAAAATTAGTGTTTGGATAATATACTAATTACTATTTTAAAGATCTATGATTTGATCATTCAATATTGCAATGGATTTACTCAAAACACAGTAAAGTGAGATTTTAAATTCAATTTTTGGAAAGAAATTTATAAGATTAGTCAAATTCAAAAAATACTCATTTTTAAAAAGTTAGTAATCAAAATCAATGATATTAATAATAATATTATATTAATAATATATAATACAATATTTAATGAGTATGTATAATATAATATTAAAATGTAGTAAACATTTTAAAATTTAGCTGCATTTTAATTATTTAGGGGAAAAGTCTATCCAATAGAATTTTCTAATTTTTTAATTAGTTGAATTATATATTTATATTGATGATTTCAAACCCTTTTCTTGAATCATTATCTTATTTCTAGCAATGATATTCTCAAAATTGAATTCTCATAAACATTAGCCAACCAAAAGCCATGAAGGTGGGTTTTTTCTCACAAATGAAGGGCACAAAAAAGAAAGCCACCAGCACCAACCAAAAGTGATCCCCAATGGATCAAAAGAATTGGAAAACTTGACTGCAAAATTGGCCTTTATATATATATGTTTCCCCACACACCCAAATGCCAAATAGACAGAAAATAGCTGTCTTCAATGCACATTTGACCAAGAAATCATAGGAAGAAAAAAAAGAGAAATTAAACTATAATAAATATTCCTCATTTGGTATCACAATCAGCATGGCTAAACAAGTGGTGAAGACAATGACTCTAAATAGCTATAAAATGGCGTGATGGGCGCATTGAACAAATATCAAATTTTAATGACATTCTAGACGTCAATTTCTCATTGCCATTTCATCAGACAGATAGAAGCAAAAGTGACATTTTTCTTTTCACTACCTAAAATCTCTCCCACTCGTCAACTTTATTTTCTTATTTGCATGTGTATCCGATACAATTTGCATGCACATCTACTTTTCTCACGAAATAAATATTGTTTGATTTTCAAGATAATTAATAAAAATTATTTTCCAAGTATGTAATATGTTGAGAATCTCATATTAAAAAGATCGGGAGGAATGCGTATTATTATTGGTGACAAAAAAACTAATAAGTTGAGCAACCAAATACTACCACTCATTTTATGTTTTGAGTTATTTTGATAATATAATTTTGGTCAAATTGAGTCGATTCCCACGTGTTGGCCAATTTTTATTTTAGTCTAACATGAACTAAGAATTATATATATATATATAAAAAGATTAATTAATAAGTTTTTTTCTAACCATATTAGTATGAAGCTTGCACTAGTATTATAATGAACTTAAGTTTAGTTGTAGCTATTATACATTCTTATATTTATATATATATATATAAATAAGTTGGTTTAATTCCCAAAAAAATCACCTAATGCAACCTAACTCAGATTTGTATCTCCTTAACTTATTTTGTTTTTAATTAATTTTGAGGTGAAACTTTTTATTTATCTAATGCGGTATGAATTTTTGTGCAATTTTCAAATGGGTATTCATCGCACACTAAAATTATGATCCAACCTAAAAATGATGTATTATTTTGATGGAACATGTTGATGATTTTATATTAAAAATTAAATTTATCATTTTTATTATATAAATGAACTTTCTTTCCTCATGAGATGGTGACACCCTAAAATGAACTTATTCTTTACTCCATTTAAACTCATCTCTGTTTGTGAGTCTGTGACTGACTGACTGATACTGTCTTTTTTACTAAACTTCCAAAAGAAACAATTCCAATTAGAGAAAAAGAAAGTAAAAAAGAAAAAGAGAATTCTCTTATTTGGATTTATGAGGTTTTGAAGTGAAGAGGCAGTTTCCTTGATGTGAACAAGAGAAAAAAATAATAATAAAATAAAAAAAGCGAGGCCCACAGAAAAAGAAAAAAAAGGAAAAAAAGTTTTTTTTTTTTTTTTTTTTTTTTTTTTTTTTTGCTGACAAGTATGTTTTTGGCACTGGGTGCGTCATTTCCTTGTTTCTATAACAGGAGCACCTTGTTTGTTCCCCGTTTTTGCGCCATAGGATTTGCACCATTTTCCCTTCTAAACTCTCTTCTTAATTTCTCGACGTTAACCTCCCTCCCTTTCTCATTTGGGGTTCAAAGGTGGGCTAGCTACTTAACGCGTTAGCTACAACACTACACGGGATCGAACCCGGGCAAATTAACGCGTTAGCTACAACACTACACGGGTCAATGTCGATGCTGATTATAATCTTTGATTGTATATATGGACAACTGTGTCAACTATTGTTCTAGTCTTTATTGTTACCGAGGATGATGATGTCACATTTGAGTATATTAAAGATACGGAAAATTGATATATTATCTTTTGTATAGTTTTATCACCTAATTATGTCATTCTTAAGAAGTGTGTGAGTCATCAAAAATAAAAGAGAGAATGAGAATGAAGATAATTCTTTATATTTGGGCCCGTGGGAATCAATCCTCCTATAATCACATTTTTCAAAAATTATTATTTTTCATTATTCTCTTAACTATTTTTTATTCCATCTTCAACAAACTTTTCATACATCACATCACTATTTTTCACTCTGATCATATTCATTAACTTATTTTTCCTCTATCCATTATTTTTATCTTAAACACAAATAATCATTCACCTCATGATAATTATTACCTTCATCTCAAATACAATTAATCATTTTTCACATAATCATTCTCCTTTTTATTCTCTTTCTCATTCTCATCCCCGTAATCATTACCATTTTTTTTTGCCCCAAACACTAATGTAGTAGAATAGAACTATTGTTCTAGGTATATATAACTCTTCTAGACTTTTTATATATATAATATATACTTTTATCTTGATGTGATATTGTAATTATGATGCATACTCAAACATTTTGGGCAACCAATATGGTATTTATGATTCATACTCCAAAGACTCGCCAACCAAACACTATTTTCATTATTTTTTTTATGTCTAACACGTTTTCTTTGTTAGTAATAAAAGTTATATGTTCTATTTCTGCCATCATCTTAATTAAATTGGCTACCTTTTACTTAGCTTCCCTCCTTTTTCTTCTCTCCCCCTTTACTAATAAAATTTAGATTTATGGTTGTACTGTTGGGAGTATCTCTTTTTCAATCACTGTTCTTAATATTTGATTCTTTTTTTTTTTCTCTCTTTTTTTTAATTCTCTCCTCAATGTTGAGTAATTTCTGAAATTATGTTTTCTTTTTTGACCATCTTCCACTTGCCTGCCTACAACTAAAATGGTATATATATATATATATGCATCTTTTCTCGTGTTATAACTTGAAATATTCGCCCCGTTTCATAATCATTTAGTTTTTTCTTTTTTTAATTTTTGAAATTTAAGCTTATTCTCACTCAAATTTCCTACAATGTGTTCTACCCTTCCTACAATATATCCATAGAGAACACTAACCAACTTTTAAAAATTAAAAAAAGTAGATTTCAAAAGTTTGTTTTTGTTTTTAAAACTCGGTTAGTATTCTCTTACTTTCTTAAGGAAATATAGATATATGGTAAGAAGGGTGGAACACAATGTAGAAATTTGAGAGAGAATATGCTTAACTTTCAAAAATCAAAAATAAAAAATCAAATGGTTATCAAACTAGACCTCACCTTTGTATTTTTCATTTGAAAAAACAATAATCAACCCTTTCTTTTTCGCCAGGATTTATGTTATTTTCGTGTTCAGTTTAGCTTTCATTTAGGAGTGAATATGAAGAACTTTATAAGATGAACGTGATTGATAGATCGTAAAACGTAGACTTATAGTTTCATCGTTGATATTTAATATTGTTTTAAAATTGATATGGAAAATCACTTTACATAATGGAGAAAGGATATTTCATGTATATATGTATATATATTATATAAATTGTTTTAAAAATGAAAAAGAAAGAAAGAAAGTTATGTGAAGTTTAACAAAATCTTGAGTGAATAATTTGAACCTATTAACTCAATCAGAAATATTATTTATATGTTAGATAAGTAATGCTATTAATAATAAATTAAAGATGATTGATTATACTGATATGATATCCAGCATCATACTTTAAAACTTAGGATATGAATATTAATGAGAGCACTTTTGAAATGATGTTAATCTCCAAGAATGATAAAATAATGAGAGAAGATTAGGACAAAGGAATAATGTTAGGCCTTACTAGATTTGCACTAAAAGACACTGTCCAAAAGGACTTCTAATTATGGAAAAGTTAAGAAAATAAAGGGCTCTTTTTATTTACTTTTTAATAATAAAAATAAAGGAAAACAGAGAAGGAAAAAAAAAAAGAAAAAAAAAAAGAGAGAGAAAAGCAGTGGTGTTGTAGAGCAGACTGAAAAGGGAGGAATATGTTGATTCTAATTGGGTGGATGGTGGGTGGGTCCCAGTGGAGCCCACAAGGGGGGATATTTTAATGGTGATGATGGGCTTAGCTAGTTGGGGTGTATGGTATGGTGATCATGGAGGCACATGATCCAGCTGCCTAACTCTGCTGTTTATGACTCATTCAGGGCCTTCTATGCTTGACTCCTGTCTAGGGTTTTTTTTTTTTTTTTTTTAATTTTTTTTTTATAAAATTTATTTTTATGAAAAGAAAACTGTATGAGAACAATTTTCCAACATATTTTCAAATTATTTGTAACTTAAAATAGGCAAACCACACTTGTTGGTGGTTTATTTTGATTGACGTTAATCTGTTTGAATTTTACGATTATAGGTTTAAATTCAAAAATCATTATTTGACTCTTGTATTATCTAAGATTAGTAATATCATTTATGTAGGAGTTGTTCGTTCCAATCTTCTCTTCAAATTTGTAATTAAAAGAATGCAAATCACAAATTTAAATTTTGTTCAAATCTTTATTGTATATCACTTTTAATAAATATCATATTTCAATTTCTTTCTTAACTATATATATAAATAATTAAATAAAGTAGGAGATTTGTGACATTTTAGTAAAAATAAATATAAGTTGAGAATTTGACTTCCATAGCACATGTTTTGCTCTTCATTATAATTATAGTACATTCTTAAAAATAATTTTTATTCTACTATAATTATTTTTTTCTTTTGAATTATAATAATTGAAAGGGGAAGAATTTGAACGGGTGACCTTTTATATTGAGGTTAATCAAATTTATTTTAATAATATATATATTTTTTTACTACAAATTTGGAGAAGGGAATTAAAACTAACGATTCCAAAGATCAAACTCACGACCGAATGGATTAACACCAAACCAAATAACGAATTGCGCGACCGACCTGTAAAATTAATTCAATAATGTTACTAATTTTAACACAAACATAGACAAAAATATGAATATGTTTTTTAAATTAATAATTAGACAAAACTAGTTTTTTTTAATATTTTTTAAAAATGTGCATGAAATAATTTAAGAATCGAAAAAAAAAAACAAAAACTGAAAGTAAACCAAATATACACTTTAAAATAATGTTCAATTTGAACTAACTAATAATAAATTATTTTTCAAAAAAAAAAAAAAAAAACTTAGGATAAAATTATGGTGGGTGGTGGTATAACAAATAAGTTATAAACTTTATTCGTGAAATTGTAACCATGTCCATTTTATTTGTGTAAAAATGCATAGTTGTGATTTCAAAAAATATAAATACAAAAACGCACAATTGTAACAACAATTTGTTTTGCAGTATTTTTTTCTTCCCTTTTTGATTACTTAAATATCAAAATAAAAAGTAACACAAAAACGATACATCCATAAAGGATTGTTTTCCACCTAAATTATCAATATATAATTTCAAATCAAACATATAATATTTAAGATAATTTGATTACATGAATTTTTTCTTAATTTAACCAAAAAGATTAGGAATTAAATTCATCCTCCCTTCATTATTAAATCATGTAAAATATCATTATGTAATGGCAAATCATATGGAATCTAATTTAGAGTATTCTCATTTATAATGTCGAAACACGTGGCGATACCCCAGAACATGGGAAAAGGGACTGCCAAGAGAAACGATGTTTTCTTTTTCTTTATATTTTTCTCATAAACGATTCGTATTCTTTTCAAAAAAAATCCTACAAAAAGGATGAATATATATATATATATATTATAAACCCAACCATTTTTTTTTTGAATTACAAATATTGGGGGTGAGAGATTCGAACCCGTGACCTCATAGTTTAAGGATAGTTTACTATAAACCCAACCATCTAAGTCTAGCTTAATAGGTAGTTTACTATGATAAAAATCGTAGGTCTCAAATGTTATTTATTTTATAATTAATTCACAATCAAATTCACTTGAGCTATATTTGAAGTACTTTTGGTGCCAAAAAGTACTAATCGATATTCAAGAGAAAGAAGTGTAACGATTTTGAAGGATTTTAAATCCGTTTGTTTTAATGACTGAATTTTGCACACTTAGTCATTTAGAGCTGAATAAATTATTTAACTTGTTTTAAAAACAAAAAACTTATTACTGAATTGATCGGTGTGCGATTGATTATTTGGTTTGATGTTAATCTATTTTCACTCCACAATCGCGTGTTTAATCCATGGACGTGATATTAGTATTCCCCTTTCCCAATTTGTACTAAAAAACAAAATACTTATTTAGCTTTGTTATATTTAAAATTTATCTTAACGAATGAGAGTTGAAAATATAATAATAAATTTTGAATTTGCCTTATTCTAGAATAAGATCCTCAGCATATTCTCACTGTCCAAACACAAATTTAAACACATTTTAAATAATTCTTCCTTTCAAATGAGATACACAATTTTAAATCATTTATTGAATTTTAGATCATAAAATATAAAGTAATTTTTTGAACTCTCTTCATTTTTTATAATCACATTTTATATGATAAAATAATCAAGATATCAGTAAGGAAACACTTAAACACACTTTTTTTTTTTTTTTTAATATAAATTAGAAGAGAAGGACCACAAACCCTACTTAAAAAAAAATATTGCTATCAAATAAATAAGAGTCAAATACTAATTTTCAGGAACGAACTCATAACTTTGGCGTTGAATTGAATTACCACCAAATAATGCAAACCCTAATCACACTTTTAATTAAGAGTTTTGTGAGACAAATGTGTAAAGATTTTTTTTTTTAAAACAAATAAATAAATTTGGTCCATTTTAAACCTCACCTTTATAAATACCTACCTACAAGTTGGGTAAGTTTTTCTCCAAGAATTGACCAGAAACATCCAAGACGATTCAAAGGTGAATACTTTTGTCCAAATATTTGGTTAATATCAGTTATTTTTAAAAACACATTTAATTAAACACACCCGCTAAATCATTGTCACATGCTCTAATTTAATCACTTTTTAATTTAATAATTAAACAACAAAATCACAGTAGCCAATCCAAGGGCAGTCTCAGATTTCTTATTTTAACATAAAATAAATAACCCATAAAACAATACATTTGCATGTGATACTACCACACATCCAATGCCAAAGCCAGCTAATTCACACAGCTCATTTCCTTCTTCACTTCCAGAAAGCTCACCCAATAAATCTTTTTTAAAAAAATCAAAAAATCAAAACCAACCAATATCAATGCCAAAAAAGATCTCCTAAACCCTCATACTTTAAAACCCTAATTTAGTCCAAAGTTGGGTATAAAAGGATTAGGAATGATAAAAAATGGGAGTGGTTGGTGTTTGGGAAGTATACCCTTTACTCTCCCATCAAATAATGAATGGAAAAAAAATCACACATCAAACTCAAGATCTCTTGGTCATTAAGTGTACATTGATGTCGCTGAACTACTGTTCTTAATGACAATTTTCAGATTGTGTTACATTTCACTCATACCAAGCACGTGATTACATATTTTGTTTTATAAGATTGAGAGTCGAAGCAAGTTTAATTAGATAATATGCATTTCGATCTCAAAACTAATTGAGGATGATTACTACTTATATTGTCCATTAGAACATTAACTCATGATTGTTCTATAGTTTTTTGTTATTCTTCAAACTTATCTCACACACATTGAATAATAATATCTCCATCTTCTTGTGAGAATCTTTCCAAACTTTTTGTATTGCCCCTATGTTTTGTGTATTTTATTTTTTTGGGGCCGAAACTGTCAAAGTTGAAAAGAAAATATGTTGAAACAACGAGCCATATCGCACGTGGGGCGCAGATCTGTGCACATGGATATGCAAATGACACATTCTTCTGAGCCATAAAAAAAAAAAAAAAAAAAAAAAAAAAAAAGTTGGGTTATTGAGTTTAATTTGGTCCTTTTTTGCTGGATTCTCGGCCATAATAACTTTGTTCTTTGTGTTTTGTTGTTCTTTTATGAGAATCTGCTTTGGAAAGTGTATTTATATTATAAGCTTTCAACTTTAGGTCTATGTTCTTTCAAAAAAATTAAAATAATAATAATTTAGGTCTATTCTACACTCCAAATTGTGTTGTGGGGTTTTCTCTATCTTTTGACAAATACCAATGAACCTAGTTATGTGAACTGATTTGCAATCAAACAATGAAATTATTGCGTCACGAACTCATTTGGTATATATTGGTTTTCCGTGTCTTTTATTATGAGTTTGCATCTTTCATTTCTAGCAATAGTTGTTGTCTACTTTATTTTGATTTTTTTTTTTGAAACCCTACTTGATGTTGATTTTATACTCCTATACTACAGATTTTTATTTCTTCCGGTCTTTCAGATTTGAAATTGGATTTCTATTTTGTCTCCAATTTTCTTTTTGTTGGAATTTGAACTTAGTTTTATTTGGGTTTTCAGATGTCAAACATGACATTATTATTAAAAAAATTTAAGAAAAGAAGTATTTACTGAAAGGGTCAGTGACGCAATGATTTTCTTATTTGGTTATAAACAAGTGTAACACTTGTTTCACGGGTTCGAATCCTGGAAAAGTTTGATTCTCCCGATGCCAACAATAGCACCCTTTCTCATACTCTCCATAAGAGAATATAAAAAGAATTTAGCTACACACTCTGCATCAAACTTAAATGCTTCTAACTAATTTGCTTTTGAAACCAAAGTCATATATTCATTTTATAATGTTTGGAGCATATCACTTTCTTACATCTTTGGATATGAGATATTTCTCTTTTAATATTTTTTAAAAACTCAATTAGTCTTTAAATTTTAAAATTATCTCGGTGATCCCTATAAAATGAGTTAAATGAGATTTAATAGAAGGATGAGATGACAGTTAATATTTGCTTAGAAGTTGATATATATGCTCTAAAAAAAGGCTATATATATAATTTATTGTTTTTCATACTCGAGACTAATTAGAAACAAATTCAAAAAAATTTATGAACCGGTTAGAAATCCTATTTCCAACTTCAAGAATGATATACAAATTAAATTCCGCCTTTGAAATAAAATCATGTCACTTTTTAAATGCGCTAGTTTTCAAAACTTGTATGCGAAATAGAAACTAAATTCAAACTCTAAAAGATCAAAAGTATTTTTTTTAGTACAAATCAAGGGAAGGGGGACCAACAAGCTTTACATTGATTTTCAGGCTCGATCTCATGACTATGAAGTTGAAATAGATTAACACCAAACAAGATAACCAACTGCGTCACCGACCCTCGATAGATCAAAAGTAGATTTTACGCTTGCAAATTTGTCAATGCTACATAGGTTAGAGTGTTAGCTAATGATACTTTTGAATCCAATGAAAAATAAATTCAAACCCGCTCATAATAAATTGTATGTCTCATATTTACTAGGGCTCAAATTGACTATAATTTTTATTTTTTAATAATAATTCAATTCAATATCATGACAATAAATTTGTATTTGACAATCGGTATTTATCCCCCCGTTTATTTGAGAAGATTGTTGTCCCTTCTATAACTTGTACTAAGAAAGAAAAAATCAAGTTATATTTCTTAAAAAATGTTAATATCCTCACTTCTAAATATTGTTGTTCTTAGGTTTTCTTCTTCAAAGTTGTGTGTTTTTTTAACATGTGTTTAATGTAGATGGCAAAACAACAAGTGTTTATAAGCTTATTTTTAAAAAGTAAAAAAAACCAAATAGTCATTTGACCTTTTTTATACAATATGTTAGTGACGAATCAAAGCTCAAACATTAGTATAAGGTGTATGCTTGGCTATCATTTGACAATTAGTTGTGTCCCATAATTAGAGGTAATGGAAAGAATGATGATTGAATTACTAATTGGACTCCAACTACTAACTCATTCAATTGCACAACCAACAATTCCATTTAAAAAAGAAAAGAAAAAAATATCCTCATACATTTTGATTTAAGTGATATGCATCAAGTGGGGAAGGGGGAATAGTTCTATTCAAATCCTCACTTCTAAATGTTGTTAACTTTTTTTTTTAATGACAAATATTAACAAACACATTATATTTCTATTTAATTTAATTTTTTTTTTTTTAAAACATAGTTCATTAATGATTTCGAAAATAAATACGATATATTAGAAAGACGCTAGCGAGAAGTAAACGGTTACCTAAATTTGTACTTTTAATCGATAAGGTTAAAGGTATGCAATTCCACTCTAATTCTCAAATGGTCAAAGAGGATCTTGGATGCACAAAGTGATGGGTTTAATCCATGATCGTCACTTACTTAAAAATTAATTTCTTATATTTTTTTTGGCATCCAAATATTGAAGGGTCAAATAATATATCTTGTGTTATTAGTCGAGGTGCACGAAAGTTGCCCCGCAATAGACACACGAGAAAAAAAGAAATTTCACTCTAATGATTGGGGTTGAACAAAAAAAAAAAAAAAAATAAATGAAAAATAAATTGAAACAAAACATACATGTGTAGGAGAAACACAAAACAATATCTCAAAGTCATTATTGTCAAAAAAAAAAAAACCTAAGAGTATGTTTGAGCCCCGTTTATGTAAATGGTCGGGTTGGTTATAATAACCTAACTCATATTTGCTCCACCATTTATTATAGTCGGCGATTATCTAAATTTACGTGCTTGTTTATCTAAATTTGCATGTCCGTCTATCTAAACTTTACATATATTATTTTTGTTACAATAACCACTTCTCAAACACCGTTTATCATAACCTGTCATTCAAACATCGTTTATAATAATCCACCGCTTATCATAACCCACCGTTTATCATAACCATTCGTCTTTCATAATCAAATCGATGCTTCAAACACATACTAAGGATCTACAAATCTCCACTCTAAAGTTACTGTTTTTTTTAAGCCACTACTAGACTGGATAAGATTTGGAAGAGTAAGAAGATCGTATAAACCATACACAACAAAAAATAGATTTTCCATTAGAAATAGAAGATTACCCACAAAACTCCCACATTCTATTTGATCAACATATATAGTTCTTCAAATTCTTGTTGACCACAATCATTAACTTGGTGATTTATTTACATTGCCATTAATGATGTCAATGCATAATTTGGTGTTTGTACCTTTTTCAATAAATGTATTAAAATGGGTCAAATAATAAAGAGGTAAAATTGGAAGAGTGAGAAAAGTCAAAAAAGAAAATAAAATAAACACCCATTATCACCACTAGACAACAAATAAAACCTTATCTTAAGTTGACAATATGAGAATAGGGGCAATTTTGTGTTATTGAATATAATTAATTCTCCAAGCCAAATTTATTGAATGATTAGCAATGGATTCATTTTGATTTTATGGGTCAACTTTTCGTACACCCACAATGTTTGGAGGGGAAATTCTCTTGCAAACACCAAAGTAAAACCCTAATTTTTGTGCATATTTTGGTCGGCTTGGAAAAACACAACCAAAAAGTCAAACACACAAGACAATTTTGTGTGACCTAAATTATATGATTGACCTAGAAGCTCTAAGTGCGACTTTTTAATTGACAAAAATTTAGGCTTATGGTTGATAGTGTAAGAATTAGGTAAACAGTAATCATGGTCGATACATAAAATTTTGTAATTGATCTCTATATTCTGAGTTTTCTTTCATTTTAGTTTTTTTTAGATTACAATAATTAGACATAGTGGATTCGAATTCATGACTTTTTGGTTGATGGACATACACTAAAGTCGTTGAGCAACTGTTTATGTTGGCTTCTTTCATTTTAGTCGGCTTCGTTCATTTTAGTTTGTGCATGATATTAATTTTGTATTTTAATTAAAGAAATTAAATTTTACCAAAATAAGTTTTATAATAATAAATTTATAGAGTAAAGGCTATCCTAAACTATAATTTTTATTGTTTCAAAAAAAAAAAAACTATAATTTTTGAAGGAAAGTCACAACTAAACGAATA
>JBBMEF010008524.1:0-23266 GCA_037832685.1 Sicyos baderoa | reverse complement strand
AATTGAACTTTTGAAAGTTCAGGGACCAAAATGGAACTTTCATGATAGTTGAGGGACCAAAATGAAAGTTTAACCTATTTAAAATTATCACCAATATATAGTCTCACTCTCAATCTCAAATGTCTCTTTAAGGGAAGCTCCCTCCCTAAGAAATCTTAAAATAGGTCAATACAAATTGAGTAAAAAATCCTTGCCGATAAAGTGAGAATACAAAATTACCCGCATGGATAATTAAAACTTAAAATTCTCTATCACAAATTCACAATTAATATAAATCTCAAATTCATCAAGTGGATTACATTTCTCTAGAAATCTAGTCGAACAAATTTTAATTAAGCTTAGTTTGATTGGGTGTTAATCCACTTCCACTTCATGATCACGAGTTCGATCCCTTGAATCGGTATTTGTAATCTCCCTCTTAATGAGTAGGCAAATATGTAGTAAATTTTCCGGAACCACTACTTACCATAGTTTTACCTTCTTAATTAATGATTTCTTAATAGGGCATATTACATTTTTCTGTCTGATAAATTTTATTTACATAATCTATATATATTTCTTTTCCCCAATGTTTTGATTAAAAAATAGGGTTCCCCTCCCCCTGCCCCTTTTTTGGCAATTAGCTTTAAATAGGGTGACAACGAGCAACGATTCTTGTTCATGCACAGGCACACTTGTAGGGTTCAAAATGCAAATTTGCATATTCATAAGGCCCTATTGGTGCAAAAACAGAAGACTATATATATATATATATAGAAGAAAAAGATATTACGTGAGTATTCCACCTAAAGATATCGAAAACTATACCATTCTAAATTCAAGCGTATAATTGCAACAACTTCAAAATTTTGCAAATAGTTTGACAAAGGAAATTTGTTATGCATACTAACTTTAGAACCACCTACTAAAATTATAGTATATCTTTATCAAAAATTTCTTTATATCAAAATTCGAATGATTGAACTCAATTGATAACTAGTGATTAAACTCAATCGATAACTAGTGATTGAACTCAATCAATTTGTTAAGTGATTGAGCTCAACTGATTGGGTTCAATCAATAACTAGTGATTGAACTCAATCACTTATTATTTTTAGTTTTTTGGTATATGTGTAATTATTTTTAGTTTTGTGTTATAAATGTAATATTTTAGCCAATTTTTGTTATACAAGAAAAATCCCATTTGAGAAAGTATTTACAATATTCCTAGAGAAAAAAGAAAAAAAAATAGCATATTAATAATAATTATATGATATTATTAATACATAATACTAAAGTGTACAATAATAAGATATGATATTGTATTAATAATACATAATAATTTATTAATTATGTAAATACTATATTAATAATAAAATAATATTATATAATGAATATTAATAATGTAAAAAAATAGCGTCATAGGTATTAAAAATAGAGACTTAAGTAGGCTTTAGAAAACAAAAACATCAACGTATAAAAATGGTATTTAACCTATATGTTGTAGAACTCAATAATTATAAAACCGAATTATTGATTCTTAAAATAATAAGTGGTGTACTATTATTCAACAAAATTCAATGAACCGTTCAACTAATCAAATTTAGTACTATAACCAAACATATTATTAGAGCCATTTCCATATTTATTGAAAGTTGGAAGGTATAATAACATATATCTATTTTAGTTCAAATTTAATAGCATGACATTTTAATCATATGTTGGAAATAAAAAATGTAGTTTCGCATTGTTTACAAAAGATAAATTATAAGTATATGAGCCTGACCAATTTTTTTTAAAAATAATGTTTCTTTTTGATTTCATATATATATATATATATATATATATATACTTCAAAATAAGTCTGGTTGACGTCAAATGGTAGGAGTCGTTCTTGAATAATTGGGAGAGAGAGATTACAATATCGACTCTTGCAGGATTTGAACCCGTAACACTGGTATTGAACTGATTTACAACTAAATAATGAAACTATTACGTCATTCACTCGGTACTAACTTTTTACTCAATAAATCAAAATCAATCCAAACTAAGTATAATATACGTATTTATTTTACATATTTACAAATTAGGAATTAAATTTTAGAAAAATTAAAAAAAGGAAACTGATTCTGATCCCTAATAAATACTCAACTAATCTGTAAAACTGCAACTGCCAAACACTTGTCTTCCAACCGCGACTATAAAATCCCTCACTTTCTTCTTCTTCTTCCTCTGCCAATTCCCACTTCCCAAACACCCATTTTCCCACTTTCCAAACACCCCATTTCTCCCCCTCCATCAATGTCTTCCTTCCGAATCGGCTACGCCCTTTCCCCCAAAAAGGAGCGTTCCTTCATCCTCCCATCCCTCATCGACTACGCCAAACACCACGGCATCGACTTCATCCGCATTGACCCTCTTATCCCCCTCGCCAAACAGTCCCCCTTCCACTGCATCATCCACAACCTCCACGACCCCTCCTGGCTTCGCCATTTGCGCCATTTCACCTCCCAGTTCCCCGACGCCGCCGTCGTCGATCCCCCCGAGCTCATCTCCCCCCTCCTCAACCGCATCTCCATGCTCCAATTCGTCGATAACCTCAAAATCCCCAATGGGGTTGACCGAATTGAATCCCCCAAGCAAGTCGCTGTGTATGATTTGAATGCCCTGATACAAAATGGGTTGGATTCGGTTTCGGATTTAGGGCTCAAATACCCTGTAATTGTTAAGCCATTGGACTCCAGTGGCAGTGATGTCACGCATCAATTGTGGTTGGTGGCCAATGGGAATGGATTCAAGGGCTTAAACGCTCCCATTGTGCTGCAGGAGTTTGTGAACCATGGCGGCGTTGTGTTCAAGGTCTACGTGGTCGGGGAATGTGTCGTCTGCGTAACGAGGAAGTCACTGCCGGACATTTCGTCGAAGGAGGTGGGGAAGTTGGATGCGGTGTTGAGCTTTTCGGGGACGCAAGGGGACGACGACGGCGACGACGGCGAGGGTAATGTTGAAATGCCATGTTTGGAATTTGTGATGCATGTTGCGGGTGGGTTAAGGGAGGCAATGGGGCTTAGGCTTTTTAACTTTGATCTTATTAGGGATAGTAATGATAAGAATAGGTTCCTTGTGATTGATATTAATTATTTACCTGCCTATGCCAAAATGCCTAACTATGAGCCTTTTTTGACTAAGTTTTTCTTAGATATTGTTCATAAACAGAGTGTAAATGATAATGAGGTTGTGTTCTGTTGAATGTGAGAGGTACTAATCAAAATAAGAGTATTGATTTTGCTTGAAATATTATGGTATTTATCAATGTGAGAGAGGAAGCTTTATAAGAATATATATAATAATTTCCCCTCAAGGTCCCAGCTTCGAGACTCACTTGTGAAACTACTCCTTCGATGTCTCCGGTACCTGGTCTAGGGACGGGCGTGGTTACCTTGTTTCAAAAAAAAAAAAGAAGAATATATATAATAACAATAGTGCTTTATTTTACCACCATTAGTGAGTTCTTTATCAGTTGGAATCTTATGGTCCTCTTTTGTAGAGTCTTTTTTTTTTCCTCCCCTGTTTAGGGATGCAATACAATTTGCAAATTGTTACATATTATTAAAAATTATACATTGAGTTATAAAGATTAATCCATTTCAGTACCTTATTATTATTTTTTTTTTTAATATTCGTGACTGTCCGGATCAGCTTGCGTGCAACTTGACTAATGTTACTAGACATACCGTCTGACTCTACAACATTTAGATGTCAAAAAAATTCGTAAGATATTAATTCATAGATAGGTAGCCACAACCCATTTCCTCAGGCACCATTTTAGTACTTTGTAGACTATATTGACCTCTAACTTGATGATATCATACTTTGGTGTTTGTTAAACGATCTTTTGTAATTGGTTTTTATTTTCTCCACTACTAATTGAGCTTTAATGTGAGTGGTATGCTGAAGCAATAACTTGAAGTAAAGAATTTTCATTTGTTCTTGGAATATCTCGTGTTCATGTTGACCGTTTGATTTGTCTTTTTGATATCCACTCAGTTTGTGCATCTCAATTATTTTTAAAAGATAAATTGTCTGACTCTATAACAGTGGACTGTCAAAGAAATTTAGGAAATTGATTTTTAGATAGGTCAGGGTGGCTACTATGAATTGATTTCATCACCTCTTGGTTCTTCAAAATCTGTCATTATCATTAAGTCAACTTATGATGGTTAATCTTTCGGTTACCTATTTGCTCTCCTCTTTTATATTTCAATACTATTCTAGTTCTGTTCGAGTTCTATGAGAGTCCTGCGTGTATCAAAATGTGGTGGAAGAGGTGTTTGTGCTTTTCGACTCGATTGGTTGCTTTTTACATTAATGAATACGAACTTTTGCATTAGCGTGAAGTGCTTCCTCTTTTACCTCTCGAGTAAATTTCGTTATTCACTATCTACCACGGAATTGTGTAATCTGTGTATGTAACTTCATTTTAAGGAAAAAATCATTTGGCAGCATTATTTTCAATAGACACTGGATTTTATTTAGTGTTCTGAAAGGGACGTTGGTCCAAAATAGGCATACTTCATAGTTTTACTCAATGTATGCATATTGGAAATACTAAAGATTATATATTGCCTCTCAAATTTTCTAGTGAATCATGTTACTGCTATATATAGTAGTTGTAACATTTTAGGAGTTCTCGTTTTTTCTTCGGATCTTTTCTTGCTTTGAAAGTTTTCTATTTTCTTCCCTGGCTATACATGGACAAAAAAAGATCCAACGAGTGCGATTGAAGTTTATTTTTTAATTTTTTTAATGTGTATACACACACATATGAGTATTCGGGCTTCCTTACATGCACTTTGAATAATTTCATAAAATAACAGTTTTACTCTACTATATTTGGTTGTTAAAGAAGCCTAAATAAATTAATTATTAAATATGTGACCGTCTAGGAAGCCCATATACTCGTAATAGGTAAAGAGTTTGTGTTGGATATAGATTCTTCCATACACTTCTCGGACATATGTTCGGCACACCTACGTCTAATTTACGTCCATAGGTTCTTCTATACATTTCTTAGATACATGTTAAGACAATAAAAGTTGTATATTCCATTTATCACGTAAAAAAAGTAATCACTTTCCCTCTTATTAATGCAAAAAAATCAGTCTTCATCTTCTAAAAATATTCGTTTGCCATTGTTTCCTACGTCCAATTGCCTACAATTAATTAACGCGACATTATATACTTTTTAATGTAATACATTTTGGTCTGGTTTGGTTTGCCGTTTGGAATTTGAAGGTTTAGATTTGAAATCCGGAGCTTTGGAATAAGTTGTTTGGTAAATGTAAGGATTCCAGAGAATTTGATTCTGGGAATTTAAAATCTAGGGATTCAAAACAACATTCTTCTTATTTTGAATTATCAATACAACAAATTAAACACCGTAATCAAGGTTCCAGAGAATTTGATTACGGTACTGGATTCTGGGTAATCCAGATTTCGAGGAATCTGCATCCCAACCCACAAACCAAAAAAGGCCTTGGTATTTTGAATGTTTGCTTTTACACCCTCAAAACACCATGCAAGTGTTTTATGTCAGAACTTAAGTGCTTTTGACTTCTAGAAAACAGTTTGTATCTCACCCAAGCATGATCATTTTGAGGGGAAAAAGCTTAATTTCATGCAAGATCAGCAAGGAGAGAATGAGGTGGAGTATGAGCAAGCAATGTGATCAGATAAGTTTGCTAAGTTCCCTTCATTTACCATATTCATATTCAGAAATGAACCCATGATGATTGTTTGGTTAACTTTGGAGTTTGTCTTTGCATTTATCACTTCTACTTCATGACTGTCAGATGAGAAATGATAATGGCTGGTCACTGATATTGTTGGCTCTATTAAAGATTTGGGTGACATCGAAGGAATAGAGACATGAGAGGTGTCTACAAATTAATGTTACAGCTGAGTCTCAAATCTGAGACCTTGAGGGGAGCACACCTTTAAAGCTCAAGTCTTCAACCAATCATGCCATTCTTTGGGTACGCACCGAAATCTCTCTCTTCCTCTAAAGTGCTTTGAGAAAGGGACATTTTTTTGGCAAAATAGAGCTGTTTTTGTAATTTTTTTAAAATATAGGGTTCTTGAGAGACGCCACTAACGTTCACGAACTTGTCGACGAAGGAATTTAAATGCATTAATAATGTAGATGTTATTTTTATTGATCTTTTGATCTGTTGTTAAAAGGTTTAGGTTAAATAATTTGAAATCTAACCAGACATTAAGAGGGTAAATCTATATAAGTAAATATAATTAAGCCAAAATGGTTGAACTAGAACAAAACAACTTATTACTTTTTCTTGAATACAATACAAAGACATAATATTTCACACTAGACAAAAGAAAATAATGAACAAGCTGATGAAATGAAACACATAACCACCCTGAAGAATGGAGATCAATTAATACGATGTACAACCTGATAACCAAGAGATTATGAGTTCTCTATAATCGAGTTTAAAAGAAACACACAAAACGCGAACATAGGTAGAAAATAAAGCAAACATCGCTTTAGCTCATGATTGCCATAACAATAAAAAGAACACCAACTAAAACCCCCATAACTATATCAAATTTACCTTTATTCCCATTATTCTTAACTTCAGTTTTATTTCCATTATTCTTAACTTCAGTTTTATTCCCATTATTCTCACTTGTTTGCTGATCCATATTGAAGCTAGAGGTGAAGTCCCAAGAAAACACAGCAGGTCTCTGCAAATAAACACTAGTGGCAGCTGAGAATCCCACCACAACTTGTGGAGGAAGAACATCCCTCAGATCAACCTGGTAACTCAAGAAGGTCTTTTCCGAAAAAGTCGACGTTCTTCGATATTCCCACGAGACACTCAAGTTCTTGGCAACCGAATCATACGAGATCAACACATCAGCAGTATCGAGACTGTGTGAGCTAGAATACCAACGAGTATACCGAGAGGAAGTAAGGGAATTAACGTTGATACCAACATGTTCAAAGGAAGGATCCCAGGTATTGATGCCAGCATCAAACTCAACATGAACAATTCCAGTTTTGGAAGAGCTGCCAGTGTAGGACTTGTCGTAAAGGCCGAGGTAACCTACCTCTGTGTATGCAGGGATGCCGAAACCAACAGGCGCTAAGAAAAATGCCATCCCTCCGTCGTCTCTTGTTGCACGTCGTGTGTCGGCGGTGAAGGAGAAGCGGGTTGAGAAATCGGTAAGCTTTCTTGTGTTTGAGTCCCAAATTGGCACTACGCCTTTGTAAGTTAAATGAGTAACGTAAAATGAAGCATCAATAGAAATGGCTACATCTTCCTGGAAATACTTTTTGTTTTCATTGACATCTTCTGCGCGTAATCTGAAAGAAACCGAGTTAACCGAGCGAGAAAGATGGAGTAGAAGAACACAACTAATCTGCATTGACAAAACATAGAACAAGGAAGTAGCCATTATTGATGAGGAATGAAAAGCAAGGAGTAGTTTGACATTTTGAGTTCTTATCTCTCCCCAAGTATAAATAAGGGATTTTTTTGGTAAGAGTACAGTTGTATTGTATGTAAGTATATATATATGTACGTACGCATATACATATATGTATGTGTATATGTATACGCATGTATACGTAGATATATATGCACACAATTAGCCATCTTTTTTCTTTTCTCCTCGAATGAAAAGATTTCAACTTTTTTTATAGCTTATCATCTGGTCATATTTTTATTTTCAGTTTCTTCACAAATCTAGAGAGAGAATTATGCAACCACTCTTGATTATTATTTCTTCAACTTAACTTATCATCTCCAACTGGTCATCATCGTCGTTGGCGATAATGACCTTCATCAACATATATTTTAACTTGGTCGATTTCTCTATTGAAAAGACGTTTATTTTTGCTGTGTTAGTTGACTTAGTTGTTAAGAGAGTCGGAAAGAATTAAAATTATGTTATGACTTCAACTCATACTCTTATCTAAAAATTAATTTTTTTCAAATATATTTTAGGATAAAATGGTTCGCAAGAATAGTCAAGATATACTTAGGTTCGATATGCACTCAAATATTTTTTTTAAAATAAAACAAATACTTTATTGAGAGAGACAAAAGTTATGGTAGATAAATTGAAAGAAAGGCTCTAACTTTAAAAACCAAAATATCTATAAAATAAATCATTTTAAACCAAAATTAAAAAAAACAAAAAACAAAATGAAAACTAAATTAAGGAAGACTAGAATCATTTGACTTTTATAAATATTGAATTTTAAACATAAAATAAAAGTTCAACAACATGCTTGAAACTTTTTAAAACTAAGAAATAAAATAAACACGAAAATCCAGAATCCAGAAGTTAGTAATCAAATCTTCTAATTTAACTAAACAAATATATCTTCTAATCGGATAGAAAAAGTCGGTGTTTGTGATAAGATCTAAGAAAAGGCACACTGATACGACTGAGTGCGGAAATCATACAAAAGATCTCTTATTGATAGTAAGGTTAATCGTAAAAAATTAATTTTTTGATATTCAAAACTGTGCGGGCCTTTCGCGCACAAAGAAACCCCATAAGAAATTAATTGAATTGAACTCATTACCTTATGCATTACAAGACCTTTTTTGACCAATTAAATCATTTCATGGTGGTTAAATTTTTGATTCAATAAAAAAATGCAAAAGATTTATTGAATAGAAGGCTTCAATAAATAAAACCCTAATAACTATATAGAGTAACAACATATATAATTAAAAAGCTTGTATATCTTAATATTATATTGACGCACCAAACAAATCTAATTAAAACTATTCAATTAAAAACAAGATAATCTAACAAAGTATAAACATTACATCAAAATGGCTATACGATCAATCAGAACGTGTCCTCACGTTAGTCATTATTAAAAGGAATTTGACTAGTTGAAGAGAATGAAAAAATAATGTCAACATTTGGAAGAAAAAAGTCAAACGTAAAATAAAAATGCAATGTCAACATCTGGTCATTTTCTTATGATATAAAATAAAACTTGAAATTAGTGTTTTTGTCCATATATTTTTTTAGTACATGAAAAAATTAATAGGGTGACGAATAATAAGCCAACCGTCACTAAACCATCGGTCTACATGGAGATTACAAATACCGACTCTTCCAGGATTCAAACTTGTGACACTGGTATTAAACTGATTTACCACCAAACAATAAAATCATTATGTCATTGACCTTTTCGGTCAATCTCCCTCTTTAATACACAAACGATGAGTAAATATTAATATAGCTCAACTATTTTCTTAGCGTCCCACATGTTTTTTTACAGAAATTACTCCACATTGGAATGGTTTTGTTTTCGTTTATAATGATATCATTTTCTTTATAAAAAAAAATTACATATATGGTAGAATTTGGTGGGATTTTTTTTTGTGTTTTCTAATTTCCCCCTGAATAATGTTATGGACGAACTAATTAAAGACTATGATCAACAAATTGATTGAAAGATATCATCGAACTCATTAAATTTAATTATTATCAGATGAATTAATTGAATGCTATCAACGAACTGATTGAAACGTAGACATTTCAGTCTATTTACAAAAAAATAAAAAAATATTTCTTAATGCTATAATTGAGCTGGCGTTAGCTGTAGCTAGATTAAAAAATTTAAAATACATGAATGTCGAAGCACACCATTCCAGTTGTTGAAGCCTTATATTACCAACTTAATATTGAATAGTTCCTCAATAGCAATACTTTAAAGTGTCATTTCAACTTTATAATGTTCGATCCTCAAAATTAATATTTGACTTTCATATTATTTGACTCTCAGACCACGACGAGATGTGCAACCCTAGTGCAAACTTAATTAGATATTTATTTGACTTGATCAACAAATTAGATCATGTAAAACCTAAATCCAAGATTTCATTCTAAACATGAAATTAACACTAGTAGAATTTGGGTCATTTATGATCGGCTAGAAATTTAAAAAAAAAAACACGGAGGCAATCTATGACAGGTATCTCGAACGATGACCGGCAAATTCCAGACGGTCATCAATGTACATTGATGACCGGCTCATATATGACCGGCAGCCGGTCATAGATGAGAGCCGATCATAAACTGTCATCTATGACCGGCAGCCGGTCATAAATGACCTCTCATCTATGACCGGCTGCCGGTCATAAATGAGAATTGCCTTACAACCTTTATAAGAAAGGTAGTACTTGGCTTGCCAATTAATTTTGAGATGAAATCTTACCGATTAGAAGCTTGTTGACTTTGTCTACCTATTAGAAGGATCTTGAGTGTCAAGTAAGCATTACACCAGCTTTACATTAGTTAATTGAGTTGGTGGGTGGATAAGAGCTTTGTGAACCAGTACAAATATCAACTTTTTTTATCATTGTGATGCCAAATGTCTTCCTTGTACACTTTTCTTGTCTTTTCAAAATTATATTTAAGAATAGCAAGCAGACAACCTACTGTAGGAAACAAAATATTAGTAGATATGAAAATTAGGAAATTCATGAAAATATCACAATCAATTGAAAATTAAGAAATCTAAAAGATCCCTGTCAAAATAAAACCATAGAAGATATAAAAAAAGTATTAAAGCAATTGAGAAAGTCATAAATTGAGAAAGTCATACAATGTTGGAACAAATTAATACTTAGAAAACAACAAACATATAAAACAACTAACCCCAAGACTTTTCTCTCTTCTCATAATATTATTAACCACAAGAAATTTATTGCTAAAGAACACATAAATTAAAGTAGACAAACAACTTATTGTTCAACGACCCATGTCAAGACTTACAGTAATGGAAGGTTCATTTGAGCTTATGGATGTGGAAGGAGCATAAAACATAGGAACAGGCATTTTACTAGGAAGATTTGGCATCATTGTCTCAAAGTTAAGAACTTGAATTGCTTGTTTTATGGATGGTCTAAGATTAGGGTCTGGATAGGCACACCATAACCCAACAAGCATCAAACACTCAACCTGTTTTTTGTCACAATCAGATTGCAATTTCCCATCCATGCACTCAACCAATTCTCCACTTCCATAAAGATCCCAAATCCATTCCACCAAACCCTTATGAGATTCCTTTTCCATGGAGGTTCTTGACATTCTTCCTGTCACAATCTCTAAAGCAACCACCCCAAAGCTAAATACATCCGATTCTTTACTAGCCCTTCCTGTGCTTATATATTCAGGAGCCAGGTAGCCCAAAGTCCCGACCAACCCGGTTGTCTGAGCACCCAACTCGTGGTCCATTAGTCGAGCTAGCCCGAAATCTCCTAGCTTGACGTTAAAATTTGAATCTAACATGACATTGCTTGATTTGATATCTCTATGAACCACGCATTGTTCCCATTCTTCATGGAGATATAGCAATGCAGAGGCTAAGCCTAAAGCAATCTTGTATCTTACTGCCCAAGAGAGAGGGCTTCTTTTACCAAAAAGATGAGAATCAAGGCTACCATTAGGCATGTATTCATAAACTAGCAAGAACTCACCTTTATCGTGACACCAGCCTATGAGTTGCACCAAATTTCGATGTCGAAGCCGGCTAATGATCTTCACTTCTGTTATATACTCTTTTTTTCCTTGTCTGGAACCCCTTGAGATTTTCTTTACAGCTACTGTCAAATTTATGTCTGGTATGTTTCCTCTGTACACTGCACCAAATCCTCCTTGACCAAGCTTTCTTTCATTTGAGAAGTTATTGGTTGCCATGGCGAGAAGCTTGTGAGAAAACCTCCTAGGTCCAACGCCTCTTTCGAAATCGTCGTTAATCGATGTCAAGTTTACTTCCTCGAGATTTTCGGGTTCTTGGTCTTTTCTTTTCTTTTTCTTCAATCTCCAAAATACTAGGAATGTTGTTATTGCTATGATGATCATCAATACACCAAGTGAAACTGTCACACCCACAATTACACCAACATTTTTCCCTTTCTTTTCGTCAGGTTGCTTCATTTCTAAGCTCGAGTTGAATTCCCATGAAAATATCAAATGTCGCTCTAAAAGTGAACCAGTTGCAGCTGAGAATCCAACGGTAGCCCATTGAGGAAGAACTTTCATGAGATCAACATGGTAAGATAGAGTTGTATTTTCAAAAGAATTAGATGTCTTTTGATATTTCCATGACACACTCAAGTTTTTAGTGGCTGAATCATAGGTGATCAACACATCAACAGTGTCCGAGCTATGCAAGCTGACATTCCACCGTGTGAAACTAGAGGAAGAAACAGAGTTAACGTTGATGCCGACATGTTCGAATCGAGGATCCCAACCATTAGGGAAAGAATCAAACTCAACATGAACAATTTGGTTTATGGATGAATCAGTACTGTAAGTCTTGTTGAAAAGGCCAAGAAAACCACCAGCTGAGTTTGGAGGGATTTGAAATCCTGCTGGACCCAAGAAAAAAGCAACCCCATTGCCATATTCTTTTCTACTTTGTATATCAATGGTGAAGGTAAAATGGGTAGTGAAATCAGTGACTTTTCCTGTTTCAGAGTCCCAAATTGGGACAGAATCTTTGTAAATAGCCCGACCAACTTGACAAAGGTAATTTGGATCACTAAGGAGAATTGCTCCATCAGAAGGAACTGCATCTCCTTGGTAAAGTAAGCGGTTTTCGTTGGGCTCGAATCGATCGATTTTGAAAGAAACCGAGTCAACCAAAAGAGGGAGATAGAAAAGAAAAAGAAGAGAAAAGAGGTGGCTTAGCATTGAGAATGGCATACAAAAAGGTCTCCAATTTGGGTGAGGATGGAAAATGAGGAGTAATTTGTCCCTTAAAAGATGATTGAAGTTGGTAGAACTTGAGAAACACACCTTGTAAGAATTAGAATAGATGTCACATTACTCAAACCAAGTTTTCAATTTTTGAACTTAAAAAATGTTGGTTGAGTTTTTTTTTAAAGGAAAATGATGTATAGTTATTTGTCCTGTCGGGGAAGATTACAAAGTCAAGATATAGTTAGTTGAAAATAAATACAAATTTAGTTATATTTTAATCCTATTTGGTTTACTTTGGTTGATTTGATTTGTTCTTTTTTAATGTCTTTTACCAAAATGTCCGTATGCTAATCTGACTATGGCAACTATCATTTTTTTTTTTTTAATAATTTTGACATGGCTAATTGACGACCTTTTTTTTTTCTTTTAATATCCGTGACTGTCTGGGCAAGCTTTTGCGCACCTCGACTAATGTCACGGGACATACCGCCTGACCCTACAACATTTGGATGCAAAGAAAACCCGTAGGAAATTAATTCCTAGGTAGGTGGTCAACATGGATTGAACCCATCACCTTATGCACCCAATGCCCTTTTTGACCAATTGAGCCACTCCATGATGAATTTTTTGGAACTATTTATATGAGTGAAAGACTATTCCATTGATAAATTCTTTGCATGGCTTTTTTAAGGTTGTGTTGGAGGGTCTATTACGTAGTACGAATATCAATCTTAAAACTAATTGGTGATGAGAGAAGTAGTCTACCTATCTTATAAATGGATCTCTCACATTTTCAATATAGGATCCTCAATAAAGCTTTCGTAAACCCAATATATGTTTCTGAAACTAGTGTAGTCTTAAAGCTATCTGTCTCTGTTTTCTGTTCTTAGGCCGATTGTTTGATGGTTGGACCAAACTAACTAATAGGTTTGGGGCCTTAGAAGACAAAGAATAACATGTGGGGTATTTGGGCAATTAGTTAGGGTTTTTCATTATAAATTAGAGAAGAATGATTAGGGCTCAAGAGAAGTGTTGTCTAGAGAATGAGAAGTTCTAAATCCTAGTTATCTTGTAGTTTTTTATTCTTTTGATATCAGTCTAGATCTTGGATCTTATCACCATCCTTCATAAAAATATGAGAAAAGTGTAGTACATGCGCTTTATTTAAAAAAAATTAAAAAGTGAGGTTTTATCATCTTTTCAATGTCGAATTTTCAATATAGTGTGGTCTTTTTTTTTTTTTTTTGAAACAAGGGTAATCACACCCGTCTCTAGGCTAGGCATTGAAAACATCGAAGGAGTAATATCACAAGTGAGTCTCGAACCTGAGACCTTCAAAGCCCAAATCTTCAATCACTATGCCACCCCTCAGAGACCGGTATTACTTAATTTTCAATCTATAGAAACTATATTTTATCATATGCATGAGTCATTATTAGTTTTATTTTAGATAAGAATGCATGTGTATTCACAGGATGTTGAGTGAATTTGTTGAGCCTGATGCATGGGTAGGGCTAACCGCTGGAGTGTAAGTCTCATAATTGTGGAGGTCACCATCTAACGTGTTTCACGCCGATACAACAGTTATAAATCTGATATTTTTTTTGCGTAATTTTTCTGGTAAGGAGAAATACTTACCTCTTTATGAATAAGAAGACAAACCCTCTGTACCACAAATTCTTTTTCTTTTATTTTTTAATATTGCACATATACTAAGGAAGGTTTGCCACCGAGGCAAGTGTTTCTTTATGTGCTACTTTATGTTGGTGAATCTTATTGCTCATTTTTCAGTTAAAAAACCAGAGATAAGAGTTTGATATTGGTATCAAACATGGAGCAGCCAAAGCCAAGAGGTTTGCCATTAGAGATATTAGAAATCTGCACAATCAGTCCCTCACCTTCCCCAACCCATGAATTCTCTCTTCCTCTAACCTTCTTCGATCTCATCTTCTTCATCGATCGTCCCGCGCAGAAATTACACTTTTACTCCTTCCCTTTACACCCCAACTTCAATTCAATACTCAAAAATCTCAAACACTCTCTATCTCTCACACTCTCCCATTTTCTCCCTCTTGTTGGAAACATTGTTTGGCCCAATCACTCCCCACAACCCTTCATTCTTTACAAACCTGGCGATTCTATATCACTTACGATCGCCAAAACCGACGCTGATTTCAACCATCTATCCGCCAATCATGTCCGAAAGGCTAACGAAACTCATTTCCTTATCCCCGATCTCCCGACATCCAACACGGTCGCTCCGGCTTTGTCTCTCCAAATCACTCTGTTTCCCAACAGGGGTGTTTGCATTGGTTTGTCACTCAACCATGTGGTTGGGGATGCAAGAACATTAGCCATGTTCTTGAAGTCGTGGGCTTTCATTTGTAGTAGTAATAATAATAATAATTTCCCCACTCTGCCATTTGCGCTGACCCCTGTTTTTGATAGATCAGCCATCATTGACCCTAATGGGTTACAAGCACTTTACATTAAGAGCTTCAAAACAATCTTGCCTAATCCCAAATCGTTTAGCTTTCCAACAAAAGTGGAAATTTTGGACGATGTGATGAGAGGAACATTTGAGCTTAAACGAGCTGACATTGAGAATCTAAGAAACATAGTCGTAGCAGCAAGTTCTTCATCATCTAGTACTCGCCGATTGACGACATTCGTGTTGACATTTGCTTATGTCTCAACCTGCATTGTCAAAGCGCAAGGCGTAGTCGAACCAGATAGCAAGATTTGCTTATCGTTCTATGTCGATTGGCGGGCTCGTGTTGGAACACTAGGAGGATTGAATTATTTCGGCAACGGGGCATCCGGGTATGTGTCGTTTTATAAAGGGAGAGACTTTGAAGGAGAGAATGGAATGGTAATTGTTGCAAACAATATTAGTGATTTGATAGCTGAGATAGAGGAAAATGTGAAGGGTGGTAAATTTGTGGAAATACTGGAAGGGAATTCAAGGGAATGGAAAAAGGAGATGCCAATATCTAAAGTAATTGTAGTGGCTGGGTCACCAAGGGCTGGATTTTATGATGTTGATTTTGGGTGGGGAGGTTGTGAGAAAGTTGAGACTGCTTCTCTTAGGTGTGGTCAGAGCTTTTTAATGGCAGACAGTAGGAATGGGAATGGAGGAGTTGAAGTTACCATTGTTCTTCCTTGTGAAGAGATGAAGATCTTTTGTTCTCTGTTTTATGAGAGAGTTAAGAACTATGTTGATTAATGGGGGCTTAATTTTCTTTCTTCAATTTGTCATCTTGTTGGTTTGTTTGGTGTTCTTTTTCTCAGTTTATGAATTTGGATTTTGCTGTGAATATTGTGTAGACTGAAATACCCTCAAATTTCAGCGATTGGCAAATGATTTTGTGAGCTTGAAAATGACTATTCAATGAGAGATACTCGATAAGGTACTTCATTTTAAGAAAGAATTGTTAAAAATACAAACATTTGTATTGATATAAACCATGATGGATAATATCATATCAATATGAATATTTGTTTTGGATTGTCCCCCAATATAGTGTTGGATCAATCCTAAATACGAGCACTGAATTTGTCGAGACAATTTTATCATTACTTGGTTTCTTGGATTGATGACTACTCCTTTGGTTTCTCTTGCTGAATATAATCCTACTGTATTTGTGTTATTCAAGAACAACAAAACTCTTTTGCTACACAAGGTTTATTCGGTGCTGCTTACACACAAAAGTCGACTGATCTAACTATTTACAAGACATACTTTTTTCTATTAATTCAACAACACATTTAGAGATAGAAGATTCGAAATCATGATCTCTTGATTATAGATTCCATTTAATTGCAATTGAGGTATGCTCGTGTAGACCCATATATATTCCCTTTATATTGAGCTAAATGAAATCAAGAGACGTGGACATAATTTTTTGAAGATAAGAGAGGCCAATGAGTGAAGGCATATCTCTTATTATGTGCTCTGTCTCTCCAAGGAGAAAGAAGAAAAATGGTGAGCCAAATCAGTGATGAAACTGAGATTCAAGCACCGGCAGCCAAAGTATGGGAGCTCTATGGCACACTTGAGTTGGCGAAATTCGTTCCGGTTCACCTCCCCAATATTGTCCAGAAAATCGGCGTCCTTGAAGGTGATGGACGCGAAGGAACACTTTTTCTTATCACTTTTGTACCCGGTAATTCCATTACCCTCAATCCTAAATACGAGCACTGGATCGCTTCATTCTTAGTTGATCGTAATTTTATTTGTTAGGCATTTTTCAAATTTTCAAGAGAATTGGTTGATATAATTAAACTTACCTCAACATAATTTAACGTTTGCGTCAGTTTTTCCCTGGTAGGCCTGGATTTTGTTTAGCTTTTGTCGTTACCATCATTGACAAAAACATTATTATAGTTCAATTAAAATTTATCTATTAGACTTGTCATGTCAATAAATATATACATTTGTTGGTTTGATAACAAGTTTTTCAAATTTTAGTTGATTTTGAAGTAAGAAAAATCGTAAATTGAAATAGTTGACGTAGACTTAATTTTCAAAATAAAAAACTAAAAAATGGAAGATGAAACTCTTGAGGGTTTGAGTGGAAATAAATTTAGATTTCAAAAATAAAAAACTAGATTGTTATCAAATAATATCCTATTCTCTAGTTTCTAAATTGTGACAATTTTTTGTAACATAGGCAAAAGATAAATAAAGATTGATTTTTTTTTTTTTTGTTGTTGGTTACAGGTTTAGGTGGGCCTGCAAGTTACAAAGAAAAGTATGTGAAAGTGGATAATGAAAAGCGATTAGAAATAGCAGAGATGGTTGAAGGAGGTTACCTGGATTTTGGGTTCACTCTTTATAGGTTGCATTTGCAGATTATTGAGAAGAATGAAAACACTTGCATTGTTAAATCTACAGTGGAATATGAATTGAAAGAAGAAGCTGCTGCAAATAGTTCACTGGCTACTGTTCAGCCTTTGGCAGCCATGGCTCAAGCTGTCAACAAGTATTTTCTGGATGAACAAGCTAAAGATGCATAATTATTTCTTGTTCTTCCAATCTTTATTCTAATACAATAAACTGGTCATGAAGATAAATTATTCGAGCGACTATGTGAAATGATGCATCTTTTGTGTTTGAGGGGGAACGAGGATTCGAACTTGTGTTACCAGGTTATACAAGATGTCGATAGAGCTCTCATCTTTTGTTTAGCCCCTGGTACATGTCCTATAATGATATAGAACGGAACAGTAGTCTATTATTCATAGCTACACAATCAAATGCATATGTTCAATGGTCAATTTTAATAATTTGATCCGCCAAAACTATAATCCTGCATAAGATCCAAAATTTTCACTCACTTTTTTTCTTATAAAGCTGCTCAATTACCAATACCAAGGCATATCTTTTCACATATAATGCCGAGGAGAAAGAACAAGATTCTACTTGATTAAATTGGCCTAAGAGGAGAAAATTTAGAAGATCCATCCAACTCCATTGCATTTTCATTTCTCAACTTGAGCAAATTTTCCAGATAACATAAAAGTTATTGAGTTCTAAAAAAAATATGCATACAAGTTTTATACCAGAACATTCGAGAGAATAGTCTCAGTCGACAGCCATGGCTTCCATGCCTCCACTAGCCTCGTCCACACCAACCTTGTTCTCCTCAGCTGTGATTCTTATTTCCTCCATTAAACTCTTCTGTTCATCCTCCATTGAATTTTGTAACTCATCCACCTGCAGCAATAATAAGTTGAGGATTTCAAGCACCAGGTGGAAATAGCCAGACAACAATTATTTGGACACAATCTTGCTCGGATGGAATGTCAGCGTATATGGGAATTTTTCATTTATGTGACAGCATTCAACTTTAAGAGATTTAAACACCCAGCCCCCACAGCCCCAATAATAAGCCCTTTCCTAAAAAATAAATTGACTAAAACATAGCACATACATACACAACAATTATTGGATAAGGAAAAGGAAAAAGAAAATGTACAGATGTTAAAGTGAATCCTCTTGAGCAAGATGTTAAATTAGATCAAATTATATATACGCAGTGGTTGAATTCCTGAATAGGCTGATTTATTTATTTCATTTTAATTTTGACATTCGTGACTATTTGAGCTAGCTTGCACGCACCTTGATTATTGTCACGAGACATATCGTTTGATCCTACAACATTTGGATGTCAGGTAGGAAATTAATTCTTAAGTGGGTGGTCAGGATTGTCCAATCTTATCACCTATTACTGTTACTTAAGGCCCTTCATGACCACTCCTGATGATAGAATAGGTTTATTCTTGATCTCTCTTTCATTGACCTTTCTCTAGTGGTCAACTGACTTGGACCAATCTAAGAGAAAATGAAGGCACTTTGTTTGTTGACTCTTCCTAAGGAGTGGACATAAAGCAACCGCACCTGCAAATAATAGGACGGCGCACAAAGTAATAAATAATAAATTAACCTCATTATTATAAATTAAGTTATTGAATATTTTAAACAAATCTCGAAATTCAAAACTCCCCGTTGTCCAATAAAGACCTAAAATCCCTACTAATAAACCAAAATCTCCCACGCGATTAGTTACAAATGCCTTTTGACAAGCATTTGCCGCAGTAGGTCGAGTGAACCAAAAACCTATTAATAGATAAGAACACATTCCAACCAATTCCCAAAAAATATAAATTTGGATCAAATTCGAACTAGTAACTAATCCCAACATTGACGTATTGAACAAACTCATAAAATTATGACAATCCGAGTTAAAATGCCTTGACAGACCAACTTTTTTTTCCTGGAAAAAAAAATCGCCTTGATAGACCCCCTTTCAATAACTTCCTTGTATCACTAAAAACTAAAGAGGACGGTAATTCCAATGGTTACCCTCCTTCCAAATATGAAATTGTGTGGCTCACTCATAAGAATTTTTAATATTCGTGAGTTGGCTAGCCAGCTTACACGCACCTTCGTCATTCTTATAGGACAATCCACTAGGTCATACAACATTTAGATGTCAAGAAAACCCATAGAAAATCAACCCATAACCTTTTGATTCTCCAAGACCATCTTCACCACTAGGCCAACTTATGATGGTTAATTTTCTTTCAATGCTAATGTATAATTGAGGGTGTTGATGGTGTCAGATGGTGAAGTCGTGATTATCTGGTAATTGTAATTCTGAAATATTGAGGTACTTGGAATTTGGCAATATTACAGCTCAAAACTATACCTTGTTCTTTTCTCTTCATATGTATGATGGTATGGAGGAGATAATTCACCTTTCTCTTGTACAAAAGAGGCCAAGGAAAAAATGTGTGGCTCACTTATAAGGATTCTCTTTCTCTAAACATTTCAGCTTATCAATAAAATAATTTGATTAATGGAAAAAAATTGAAAGAGTAAGATACTCCAGCCTGTTTCGGCTCGAACACAGCAAGAATGACCATGAAGAAAGGTAATGAGTTAAGAAATCCTTAGTATGGCCTATGCGGGATCTATAAGACACTGCACGTGTTTTTTTAGTTCAACAAGTTGGAGGATTCAAACTTGCGACCTCTTACTAGAGGTTACATACCAATTACCACTGAATTAAGCTACATTGCACATGGTTCCTAGCTACCTATGTTGTATGGCCAAATAATCAACACATAATTATCAACTAGGGTTGTTTTTATAAATAAAAATCATCAGCTTATGCTGGCAGAGGTTTCCAAATAAAAATCATAGATGCTGGAGCTTGACACTAAAAATTGCATCAAATCAAATTTTCCAATCACCCCATCACCTAATAAACTAGCAAAAATCTAATGGGATCGTTCTCATCCTTCCTTAAATGAGCCAAAATTTGGGGGTTCCAACTAAACCCTAAATCTTAATCTTCTCCGTGCTTCAATCTATCTAAGAATCCAAATTCTAAACTAACGAAGCTTCAAATGAAAAGACCAAATATTTATTTTAGAGCACAGATAAAAGAACATAACTACGAAAACATTGCCGATGGCACTCAGCCGCTGATGAGTAGGATAAGAAAAGACCTTCAAATCGAACACAACAAAACTAGATTAAGTAAAGAAAAATACCTGATAAGCAATGGTCCACACGTACTCGGGAGAAGGAATCCAGTTGAACACTACCTAGATTTAAAAAATAATCGGAGTGCAATCGCTGGTTTTATAAACTTAAAAGATTAAATAAGTGGATTTTACAAAAAATAAAAGAGATTAACATACCCAACAGAGAAATGATGGCACTCAGCCGCTGATGAGTAGGATAAGAAAAGACTTTGAAATCTAACACAACAAAACTAGATTAAGTTAAGAAAAATACTTGATTAGCAATGGTCCACACATACTCGGGAGAAGGAATCTGTTGGATTGAACACTACCTAGATTTAAAAAAGAATCAGAGTGCAATTGCTGGTTTTTTATACTTGAAAGATTAAAAAATGGATTTTACAAAAATAAAAAAGATTTACATACCCAACAGAGAAGTGATGGCACTCAGCCGCTCATGAGTAGGATAAGAAAAGACCTTCAAATCAAACACAACCAAACAAGATAAGGTTAAGATAAATACCTGATTAGCAATGGTCCACATGTACTCGAAGTGAAGGAATCTAGTGGATTAAACACTACCTAGATTTAAAAAGGAATCGAAGTGAAATTGCTGGTTTTTTAAACTTAAAAGATTAAAAAAGTGGATTTACAAAAATAAAAGAGATTTACGTACCCAACAGAGAAGTGATGGCACTCAGCCGCTGATGAGTAGGATAAGATCAAAAGACCTTCAAAATAGGCCTTTTAATTGGGTGTAGTTCTGTGGGATATGACGAAATATACCACAAATGAAAAGAACCAAAACTCAAAAGGGTTTTTGTAGAGACAAGATGTTAAAGCATATATCCAATCAGAGCAGTCACAAATATCAGAATAAATGGCTGTGTTCCCACCTTTCCTGAAAAAATGAATTCGAACCACAAATTCCGTGATTATGTAAACAAAGAACAAGAGTGAAGTACAATGGAAATTAGAATTACAACTTGAAGTAGTGCAAATTCCATCGGATGGTTGATTGAAAGTCCAATAACATCTTTTAATCCAAAACTTTCTTGTCCTAAGAAAGATGAAGCCAAGTTCCATACTTTAATCCAAAATAGGGCTTAGGGTTTAGGATTGACATTATTGAGAATCATTGCTCAAATGTACTGACCTCCACGACCAACCACCTCCCCAAAAAAACTCTCCCACTCCTTTAAATAAGTTTCGTATGACTCAAATTTTCCATCTCTTTGCCCGGGACCAACCCTTATTAAAGGATATATTTCTCATTCGCCCCCAACTGCAGACTCAACAGAACTGGACCCTCTTCAACTCCCTGACGATTCCGATGGTGAATCCGTGATTAGTGTTAGTAATGAAGAATCCTTATCCAATTGTCTTGAAGATGGCACTTATGTGCATGAAAATGAGGTGATATCCCCTGCTGATTTAACTCTGCAGACACACCAACAAGCTGACCAACATGCAGATAAATATACTAACCATCCATTAGAGCCAATAAATTGTTCTACATCCTTAAATGCATAACCATGAAAACTCGGAATCCAAAACCTTAAACTTTGGCGATCTTGTTCACCAATCATTCAAACTTCACCGACTACTCAAATATCTATTATTCAAGTGCTTTCAGTCAATAAAATTTCATTCATACTTTTTCCATCATTCCTCCATCATGTGAAATTCTTGAGCTACGATATAGAATTGAATCTAACAATTCAACAACTGAACTTGTAATGAACCTAATACGAAAACATGTCTTTCACACGTAAAAAAAGCTCAATCATTATCCTCAACAACAAAAAAAAAAAAATCAAATCCGCTTCTATAAACAATATTTCCTAAGATAAAAGAAAACTTCAGTCTCATTCTTTCACCCAAAAGTTCTTCATCCACACAAATTGTTCTACATCCTTGAATACATCATAACCATGAAAGCTCAAAAAATCCAAAACATTATACTTAAGCAATCTTGTTCACCAACTACTCAAATATCCATTATTCAAGTGCTTTCCATCCATAAAACTTCATTCAATCTCATTTCATCCTTTCTCCATCATGTGAAGTCCAAATCTAAAAGTTCAACAACTGATCTTGTAAATAACTAATATGAAAACTTATGTCCCTGACATAATGTTTTGGATCTATCACTAGAAGCTAAATCTTTATCTCAACTCAATAACAGAAATTCAAATCAGCTTCTCAAAACAATATTTCCTTTAAATGAAAGCAAACTTCAATCTCATTCTTTTGCCCAAAAGCTCGTCATCCTAACAATTGTTTTACATCCTTAGATACATAACCATGAAAGCTCAAAAAATCCATAACATTATACTGAGCTAGCAATCTTGTTCACCAATCCAATCAAAATTCTCATTTAGTAGCAGAAGAACCTGAAGCTTTGTGTATAAGAGATGATTTTATTCATAATGAGTTGAAGGTACATTTATACATAGAGCATTCTAACTAACTATACTATAAATAG
>JBBMEF010008488.1:0-23285 GCA_037832685.1 Sicyos baderoa | reverse complement strand
ACAACAACTCAGAAACTCTCCTACTAAACAAAATTTTATCTACTTCGTAGTTTGTACGCCTCATTAACCACGCCCAAGGGATAGTGGTTAATGAGGCGTACGAACTACGAAGTAGATAAAATTTTGTTTAGTAGGAGAGTTTATGAGTTGTTGTAACAAAAAATTTCTCGTTTAGATTAAAGAGTAATGAGTGTTCATGGCAGAAAACTCTAATTTTGATTGAGAGGTTATAAGGGGTTGCTATAGAAAACACTCATTTGAATCGAAGAGTTATGGTGGTGGAAATCGAAAATATTATGTCTGGAAGGTTTATGGAGGTTTTTATGGCAAACGTGGGGATGGGTTAATCCCTGCCCAATCCCTCTATCAAAACACATCTTCACAAAAGTAGGTGGTGGAAAATCAAGCATCAACATGGTGAAAGATTCTTCTACGGTTTAGGGTTTTAGGGACTGGCTTGATCCACATTGCCATGAGGCTCAATTCGAGAAGTAATGTCTACATAGATCAAAGTAAATCAAGCACCAACATGGTGAAAGATTCTTCTACTGATAGATCATACTGTCACCAATAACTGTCCTTACAAGACAAATATTACCTTCTCAGTACATTTTCGAAAATTACGCACGGAGTTTGTACCGTTATTTCGTATTAAAACATTGATGGTATAATTGAAGTAGTTGGATAATACAAAGCATGATATTTGATGAAACTAATCCCTGAACGTTTTCAATCTTCATAAACAACAATGCCTTAATCTAACAAAATTGAATCGCTTGATGAATTACTTGTATCCACCATCGATGGTCTGCAACATGAATATGATCAAAATTTGTGACTCCAAAAATATGGATGTGATGTGAATTTCACTGAAACTGTTATTATGTCTCGAACCTCCACGCTCTTGAACTCAACATGTTCAGGCTCACATGTCTACCATTTCATCTGGATTCTAGAAATTCTAAGCCAGTGGCCTCGGGCGTCAAATCGTATTGACTCAGGTACTCAGGACTGAAAAACTTGCTAAGATGCCTCATACCACTGTCGCATAGAATGGTGACAATGGTTTTACCAGGGCCAATTGACTGTGCCACTTTCACTGCTCCAACACAATTCATGGATGAAGAACTCCCAAGAAAAAGCCCATCATTCTTCAACAGATATCTGATTTATTTGCATAGCAAGGAGAAAAATGATCAGTTGTGTTAAAAAAAAAGCATACAATTTTGCCAAAGTGGGCTTAACCCAGGGTATTTGGCATTGTTGTACCAAGAGGATGTAGATTCTTTTTTTGAAACCAGGAAATCGGAGTTTCACTCCACTATACCTAGGGTGGTAACCACACCCGTCTCTAGGCCAGACACAAGCACCGGGAGACATCGAAGGAATGGAAACACATGAAGCGTCTACAAATTAGTATCACAAGTGAATCTCAAAGCTAGAACCTTGAGGGGCATACCTTTAAAGTCCAAACCTTCAACTAGTGTGCCACTCCTTGGCGACACGAGTGGTTGTAGATTTAAGTGATTAACTTTTGATTCCTACTTTTTGGATTAAGAAGAAAAGATTTTATTGGACTCTAAACAACATTATATCGTCATTTTAAGGAGAATGAAATGTGAGAAAACATCAAGAAATGAGTTTTACAATGGCTACTAACCTTGACATTTCAACGGCTTCCCTGTCTGTTCCACGAAATGCCCCATCAAGTTTTGCCATCAAAAAATTCTGCGTTAATCTGTTGATTCCAATTCCTTCAGTTATTGTGTCAAAAGGATTCTTTAATCTTCGTCCTTCAGCCTCCTCTTTAGTGTACATAACTCCTCTAGTCACCTTGTTGAACAGCCCAGAACCAGGAGGATCTACCAGGAAGCACCTAACATTTGGATTCTTCTCCTGTCGTCGAAGAGAACTCACACGATCGCCTCGGAAAAATATAACAACAGATTTAAAGGATAAGGAATTGAAAGTGTACCTGGAGAAACCTGGAAACACCAGCCACTGTTCCACCTGTTCCCGCAGCTGCAACGAAGGCATCTACATTCCCACCAGTTTGTTCCCAGATCTCTGGTCCCGTACCCTCATAATGGGCTCGATAATTCGCCAAATTTTCGAACTGATCAGCAAAGAAACCACCTTTGCAATAACTTGAGGAAAATGAATCTTGGGTTTCTACCTCATAAACGTGACCATTAATCTGTTCCTGACCTTTCACGCTTAGCTGATCGTTTTTGTGCTTCAAAGCTAGCTCATTAGCTTCTGCAGCTCTCCTCCTAGCAATGTTAACATAGTGATCTCTATGGGTTATTGACACTGGTCTCACCCTTTCAACGTGAGCCCCCAATGCTTCAAGTATTTGAGACTGGTATTCCATAAAAAAAAATCAGTATGTCCTTGAAAACACTTGACCCTAAAAAAATAATTAAAAATAAATAAATAAATAAATAAAAAATAATAGCTCAACCGATCTAAGTATGTATCAATAATCAAGACATCATGGATTACCCAATTGTTATTGAACTCAAAAAAAGTTGTTATGTCCTAGAAATATACAGCACTAAAACTTGAAAATTATGAAACTGCCCTGGAGTTCTAATGCAATGGTTTTGCAATGAAATTAGTAAATGTGTTTAGGAACATAATAGCTAAAAAGGTCCAAGAAATGCAAAAAGTGCATACCTTCTCAATAGCAGCATCATCTGGAATAACCACATGGCACTTGCAACCATAAGCAGGAGCAACTGTAGCAAGACTTATGGCAGTGCTTCCAGCACTTCCCTCTGTAACTACACCACCCTCAACTAGCTTACTACATTCAAGGGCCTACAAAGATGAACCTCTAGTTAGAAGGTCTAAAATAGCATGGCGAACTTCAATACAGCCCATGAGGATACCACCCTCTTGATTTATTTTTATTTTTTTTTTGGAAACCGAGAAATCGGAGCTTTGCTCCATTATATCCGAAGTAACCATGTCTATCCCTAGGCCTAGCACCAAGAAACATCAATGGAATGAAGACACGGGAGTTGCTACAAGTTAATGTCGCAAGTGAGTCTCGAATCTGGGACCTTGAAGGGAGCACACCTTCAAAGTTCAAGTCTTCAATCAACCACCGTGTCACTCCTTGGGGACCACCCTCCTGAGTTACTACGATATGTTTTTTAAGAAAATTAGATGTATGTCGGCACAAAATTTAACACCGGAAAAGTACATATATTTTCATCCTAATTTCCAGATTCTAGACATGCCCTCCCTAAATATTTCGAAATCGAAAACATGCCCTCCCTAAATATATTGCTCTGTAGAGATGAGAAAGCCTCTATGGAAGATTTATTCGATACAATTTTAATTTTTCCTTGCCCACATTTGGGCCACCGATAATCGTTTTTTCATATTCAATATTCATTTACTCAATGATTATTCATTAACTTTATAATCAAATTCCCCCTAACCACTTTTCATTCTGAGAGTCACAATAACCACTTTTCATTCCCTTCATATTCACTATTTTGTTCTCTATAATCGTTCTTTATCTTTTTTGCACTCCAAACATAGATAATCGTTATCTCCATAATTATTCTCTTCACCTAATAAGTATTCCCGATAATCATTTTCCCTCGTATTTTCCCACATATTCTCATCCTTCCCATAATTATTTTCATTCTCCTTGTTCCAAACATTCGTAACAAGTTTCTTCTGAGCTGATTCCAAACAACAAAAAACTACTCAACAATATTTCAACAAAACCAACATTCCAATCAACCTAACCCAATAACAATGGTAATTTACGGAATCACATCGAAAATCCTCAAGGAAAATAAAATTACCTCCTCAATGATCTTAACTGCAACTCGATCTTTCACACTTCCACCCGGATTCAAGAACTCACACTTCCCAAGAATCTGAAATCCAAAATGAACCCAACAAAAAAAACACAATCAATAAACCACAATACAGGACACAAGCAGTTCAAATGAGCAACAAATTCCACAAACAAAAACCCTAAAACTCAAACTCAACCAAAACCCCAAACAAAAAAAATCAAAAAAAAAAGAAGAAAAACTTCTGGGTAGATCAAAACGGAATCGAACACTTGCCTCACAACCGGTGGCGTCGGAGAGGCTGTTAATCCGAATCAAAGGGGTGTTGCCAATGGCGCCTACAAGCCCATTTCTGGGAGTTTTCTTCGACACAGAGAAGGGTTTTGATTTCTTCTTTGAACGAGTCTGAAAATGGCGTTTGCTTAGAAAGTAAGAGAAGAAAACTACAGAAATGGATATGGCGGCGAAAACGGCGCCTGTGGCTCGTCCGGTCACAGGCGCCATGGAAGAAGATTTGTAAATCGGAGAAAAATGCAGCAACACGAACCGTTTTATTGGTTTGGTCCGGTTTTCTTTACCGATTTGTTTCCAACTTTAAATTGAATTTACTCTTTTAACTCAATTTTTTAAGCCCTAACCTCATCCTAATACATTTTTTCTAACCTAAATGTGCTTGGATTTAAAATAAATAAATCACAAGGGTACCTTGCAACAAGCTAACATGAGAAATAATCATAATGATCGTAACAGAAAAATGAACATTCATTCCTAATAATACATTAGTAAGTTATTGTAAAGTCGGATGATATGTTTTTTGAAATAATGTATGGGTATAAATTAGCTCAAACAATCATAATGATCGTAACAGAAAAATGAACATTCATTCCTAATAATATTGCTTTGGAAAGAAAAAATGATTTTTTTTTCTTTTTTCTCTCTTTCAAATAAGAAATAAAATTCAAATATTTTTATTCAGTTGAGATATTTATTTTAAATTTAGTCTCAGTAGTAAGTCTCTAAACTATAAAAGGTCTATTAATAAGTTATTGAAGTACTAATTTTGTGTTTAATATGTACTTATGGAAACTTTATTAAAATTTGCATATCTCTCCAAGACTAACAAATTTGATAGAGGCAACATCTAATGAATTCATATGTTTTTTCATATACAAACAAAAATTAATATGATAAAGACATTAATCATAAAATTGAAAGTGTCGAGAGTGGCAAAGCTCCATTAATATCATATAGTAACTTAGTTCAAAATCTCATATTCTAAATATAGTTGATTTTTTTTTTTTATAAAAGAAAAAACATAAAATTGAAATTGTAAAAACCCAGGACAATTTTGAAGATTTTTAAAAAACGATCATTTTTTATTTTGGGAACTCAATCCTCTAAGTCTAATTCATAAATGTAATTGTAAATTTGAATATATAATCTCTTGATCACTCGATCCATCATATTATTGAGCATATATACTTTGTGTTAAAAAAATGATTAAATAGACACCATCGGACTTAAATTTAACATAGGAAAATTTATAAATTAAATTTCAAGTTTGATGATCTAATAAATAAATTAAAGTCAATATTTTCTTAATGCTAATTAGGGAACATATAACTTTAAAAAATAATTAGGCCCCATATAGTATAGTTCATGTTTGTGTTTTGTATGTGATGTAATATTCTCTATGCTCTGAGAAGAAATGTTAAGAGTAGATATTAGTGTGTTTATAAATCGAGAGGTCATCAATTCGAATATTCACCTTTAATAAACTCGAAATTAAAAAAGTGCTAGAGACAAAGTGATGGGAGAACTCTTATTAGCAAGTTTATAGTTTATAATTTATAATTTAGTAGAAGTCTTGTATCTATTTTAATATGTTTTTTTTTTTGTCAACAAGATCATACCTCCAATAATAATAATAAATTCTAAAAAGATAAATTTGACAATGTAGTAAGAAAAAGAAAAAAATAAACCAATGTTCATTACCAAGTTCACTTGTATTTCTATCTATGTCATTAAGTTCCAAAAGTCTCATTTTCACATGTCATTAATCAAAAAATACAGATGTTTTACAAGACAATGTAAATAATACCATACCTAGTTCCTCTCCCTCTTCACATCAATGAATTTTTTTTCTAAAAAAACCACCCAATAAAGAAGTTCATATGTCACCTCTACATACAGTTTATCAAATCCATATACAACTTCCCTACATGAAATTTAACATCATTTCACTAACAGGAGATGATATATTTACCAGAAACATAAGAACGCGAAACCGATCGCATAAGAATATCGAATGATTTGCAAGCAAACTCTGGTGTTCACATTCCTCCCAGATCCCTGAGACAAGAAACAGCAAGACAAACATCACATTAACATTGCAAAAACAACCTTAATTCTTGTCATACAAGGAAGGACACCAACATTCCCTCTGGTTTAAGACAATTGAGCAAGTATAATATCAGATGTGGACAGAGTTCCTGACTGATCAACATCAAGATTCTCAAATTCCTTCATCACAGGTGAAATGTCATCTTCAGTAATTTTCCCCATCTCTTTGAGCTTGTGTAGGACAAATTCTGCAGCCCTGTGGAAGATTTAGGAGACAATAAGTGAACAACAATGAGAACTTCATTAACTAAACTCGAAAAACACGTGGATACCGCAAGCATGCTAGAGATCTTGTTCTTGATGTTCTAATAGAGGAATGTGATGACAAGAATCTGGTGGTCTCTGAATTTTGAGTTTTGCTCTATGTTCTTTCAAATGTTCAATTTTTGAACGTACAATACAGATTGGTCATATGATAAATTTGAAGTTAATTGTTTCCAAAATTGGCTCAATAATTATAATAATTTTAGTAAAAGAAAGGACATCAAGTGAACGTTTTTTTACAATTTATAGTGGGAAAGCCAGTAGAGAGTTACTTTGTTAAGAAAAATTAACAAGAAACATATCTTAGGGACAGTTTTAAGTTTTACTAAAAGTACATAAACTAAAATTAAACATTTAAGTTCCCGTTTAATAACTTTTCTGATTGTGCTAAGCTCGATGTTTCTCAATTGCTTCTTGGACCTTTTCTCAAGAAGAAGGCTCGTTTTCTATGGATTAATGCTGTTAAAAGCCTTCTTTATGAGCTTTGGTGGGAAAGAAATCAGAGGATTTTCAACGACTCTTCTCGGCCTTGGCTCATTAGAAGTGATTCAGCTCGTCTCCAAGCTACCTTGTGGGCTGTTTGTTCTTCGAAGTTCGCTAATTACTCCATTCAACAGCTTTCTTCAAATTGGGAAGCTTTTCTTTAAAACTTCTTTGGCTGCTAATTAGTGATATTTTGCTTGCTATGTTCCTACCTTTGGGGTTTTCTTTTTTGGCTGTTGTTGCTCTGTTTTTTCTTGTATTTTCTTTATTTGTTTGTTGTTGTTTTGTATTTCTTCTTGTATTTGTTTCTTCATTTCACTTTGTACAATCTTCATTTTTTTTAATGAAAGATGGTTTCAGTTTGAAAAAAAAATTGATTTTTGAAATTTAAGCCTATTCCCACCCAAATTTCCTTCAATGTGTTCCACCCTACCTACAATATATCCATCTCTCCTTAAGAAAGTAGGAGAACACTAACCAACTTTTAAAAACAAAAAAAAGTAGCTTCCAAAAGTTTGTTTTTGTTTTTAAAAGTTGGTTAGTATTCTCCTACTTTCTTAAGGAAAGATGGATATATGATAGGAAGGGTGGAACACATTGTAGAAAATTTGAGTAAGAGTAGACTTAAATTTCAAAAACTAAAAACAAAAAACCAAATGGTTATCAAATTGGGCCTAAAAGTACAGAGACTAAGATGGAATGGAACATTCAAAAGAATCTGGGCGAGTCATACTAAAAGGGTTAAGGATCCAACTACCCCATTGTTGTTGAATTTTGAAAAAAGAGATCAAAATGAAACAAACTTCAAAGTATAAAGACCAAAATGATATTATAACCAAAGAACAAACTATAACTTACCCGACAACCCCGTCATCATCGATATCAGCAATCTCAAGGTCTAAGTTTGTCACCTTTTTACTTAGAACCCACTTCACCAAAGATTTCTGCCTTCTTTCAGTGTTTAGCTCAGCAATGTAAAGGAAAAACTGAGCCAGAGTGATGGTACTTACCAAGATCCAGAAAATGGCGAAGATTCGTCCCCACTTAGTCGAGAAGCTTTTATCTCCATAGCCAAGCGTAGTGATGGTTGAACAAACACAATAAAAGGCATCAATGAAATCCAACTTCTCAAAGGTAACTAGAAAGACAGTCCCAGAACTGATGAACAAAAGAAGAAAGAGAAACACCACTACACACTTGTTTCTAGCTTTATTAGTATCCAATTCATTTGTGTTGTCACACTGGCCATCTTGGTTGGTATGCAAGGCCTTAAATAGCAAGATTTCCTGCTTATCTACCAAGTAATCGGCTGCACTGCTTAGTATTAGGCCAACTAAGGCCATTCCGGAGAAAACGAAAGCGCAAGCGAGTAGTTTCGTGGAAGGACTATTCGGGACGATATCTCCATATCCAACGGTTGTCATTGTCACAACAGTGAAGTAAACGGCATCAACTATTCCGTTTGTTTTTTCCCCTCTGACTTGATTCCTGACAAGGTAAAAACATAAGGTTCCTACACCCAAGTAAATTATTAACACTAAGGCCACTCTTCTGAAACTCGGGCGTAGATTTCCGAAAATTAATCCTGAACGGGGAACCGGACTAGGGGGGGCCGTGTTGGTGCCAGTGGTCTCTGCATGAGGAGCACTCTTAGTGCGCCTCAATCGTCTTCTGCTTCTAGGAATATCTATTATTCGTGTTTCGATAGTATTAGACGATGTTGGTAGCAGCGGCTGTCTTGCTTCTTTGCTAGCCATCAAGATAATTCAACAAGCTACCGCTGGAAGGAACCTGCTCAACCACAATAATATCAAAACAAAGTTTCTCACCTTGGTAATGTGTAGATTCTGAGTTAAAATCATATTCCTCAGCATTAAAGTTCAACCTTAGTAGAAAACTTTAAGGGTCTTGAGTCAGCAAACAATATGAACAATAACAGTATAATTTGGAGCTTCCACATTAAGTTAGAGGAACAAAATAACAAATGGTTCTATTTTCAGATAGTTTCCATTTTAACTTTGGAAAATAAAAAAAAATCACTAAACCTAAAATACAACAGTTTTCTGCAGAACCAGAAAGACATCAACCTTTGTGCTCATCTGCCTCAAACTCAAACATAAAATCTTTAAAAAATATCAACAAAATAGAACCAATTCCAGGATCATCCTCAAATACTGCAAAGAAGACTCGACTAAACAATGTACAACGCAACCATCATGGAGTGATTGGTCAAAGAGGGCCTTGGAGTGCATAAGGTGATGGGTTCAATCCATGGTGACCACCTACCTAAGAATTAATTTCCTACGAGTTTCCTTGACATCCAAATGTTGTAGGGTCAGGTCAGGCGGTATGTCTCGTGACATTAGTTGAGGTGCACGCAAGCTGGCCCAGACAGTCACGGATATCAAAAAAAAAAAATGTACAACGCGTTTTAAAATGCAACAGCTCTCTTTTCCTCAAGTTTCCACCTTCTGAATTTCCAACCCTGAATGAGGGTGGCATTACATACATGCCATATATGTGTCACCACCTCAAACTTATATATTATCATAGCATCATAGATTGACTACCAGTATATGTATGACATATCAAACAGAAAAATTTCAACCAATTTACTTGCTATATTTGACATATAATCTCAATCAACCTAATATATTAGGGCTATAACTTTTTTACCCGTCAACATTTCAAGAATTGTAGATAATCAAAATAACAAAACCATTTTGGTTGGTCTAAAATCAAATTCAGAAAAAGTCGAGACAAATAGCAACAATGAAAAATGGTTCAGCCAGTCAATTCCAAACTTAACTTCAGTTCTCAGTTCAACTGAAGTTTAAGTATAATATGCCATTTTCTACCTTGATGATATTATGCATCGAATTCACAAGCGTAACCACTAGGGGTGAAACAAAAAAACCGAAAATCGATGAAACCGAACCAAATGATCCAATGGATGGGTTCGATTTTTTATAATAAGATTGGATCAATATGTTTGATATTTTAGAAAACCTAAATATATTGATTAAGTTCGATTTTTAATGGACAAATATAGAACCGAACCGAGTGCATACATACTAAAGGAAAACCAAGTATCTTAGTATTGAGATTCGTTGGAAGAACCAATTTAGATGAGAAATATGAAAATGTTGTTTTTGCAAGTAAAAAAACAATTCCGAAAAATCAAAATGAAAATGAGACAAAAATTAAAAAAATGAATATAATTTTCATTGAAATCAAAACTGAAAACGAACTAAAACCGAACCGAACCAACCGTTTTGCCCTTAATTGAGCATCATTTTGGACTCGGTTGTTGAAACACCGAGGATATCAGTTTGATCGTCGGTAGCACAAAACCGAACCGAAATCACTCCTATAACAACCTCCAAAAAAAGAAAACACTAAATATATAGCATCCGAGTCCGACCTTTTCGAGAATCACAAGCCATTAACAGAAAAAATTGACGATTAATAATTAACATTAATAATTAACACCAAAGGCTCCACCAACGACATTATCAAACAGCAAAATACAGAATCCGTGAAATACGAACAATAATTCAATCGCCAAAGCTTTAAAATAAATAAATAAAACTGTAAACTCAGAGCAGACTTCGTTAAGCTAATATTGAAGAATTACGGCAAGATCTGAGAGGAAATTTGAACTGGAGAAGATCGGAAGCTTACAGTGAGTGAGTGGCGTTGAATTCAGATCAGATTAGCATTCGATTTGGAGAAGATTTGAGATCGAAAAGTTGAAGAAGATGAAGTGAATATTTCTATTTCCAATACCTTTCGCTTTCGCTTTCGCTTTCGCTTTCGTAATCCTTGTTGAAGAAATTGACCAACAAATGCTTTCTTTTTTTTCTTTTTTTCTTTTTTTTAATTGCACTGGCAAGGTGTCAAATACATTTTCTCCATTTCTATTCCACCACTCATAAAAAAAGAGAAAAGACTTTCCAAGGCCAATTCTGGAGATCTAAACTATGACGTTGGTGTTAAAATGGTTTACAACCAAACAATTTAACATTGGTCAAGTATACTGCTACTTATGGATGTTCAAACAACCTGACAATGTTAACAAGAGCTGTAGTTAAGCGATATCATCAAATATAATTAAGAGACAGAAGAAGAAGAACAAAAAAAAAAAAAAAAAAAAAAAAAAAAAAAAAAAAAAAAAAAAAAAAAAAAAAAAAAAAATCGACAATTCGAGTAGTCTGAACCAACTCAATCCAATTTGACAAATCTAGTTGGGTTGGGTTCAAAGTCATTAAATTTTCATAAAAATATATACTTAAAGTATATTATTTATTTTTGTTGTTTTATTTATCTATTTGTTTTATGTTATATAATTGAGATCTTATATATGAATCACGATTGTAGGACTAACAGTGGGTGACTACTTTTGATTGAATATATTGCATATTTAATATTTATTTTCATTTCATCAAATTAAATATGATAATGATTGAATTTGTATTTTGTTTATGTATATGGTATGACTAATTTTGATAAAAGTATATTTTATATTTACAATGTATTGATAAACTCTATGGCCTAACTCAACAAAACCCAAAAATATAAGGGTTTGATGGGTTGGGTTAGAAAATGGACAAACCCAAATTTTGGGTTTGATTGAAAACCTACTTCAACTGAACTCAACCAAACTAAATCCAACCCATGTACACCCCTATTATCACTCTCAAATATATTATTACTATTATTTTTATTATTATTAATATTATTATTAAATATGTGTCATTAGACTTAAAATGGATACTATTCATTCATATAACAACAGGTCACCAACTTATTTAATACGGTCACATCTTCAATCTTAAAAATCAATTTAGACATACGAATAAGAGAGGGTAGTTGTAAAAGAAATATGTAATAAAATTTACCCATATTACTTTTCCTACAAACAATTTTATTTAAACAATATTTTTGTATAGTCTCTTCTACAAATAACTTTACTCAAACAATGTCTTTTCATTAACCACCAATTCAAACATGACATTCAAATCACTCAATTTTTTAACTTCCTCTCAACTTCTCTACAACAAAACATGCATTTGGAGTAATTTAGACGTTATTTGATAATCATTTTGATTTTTTTGTTGTTTATTTTTAGTTTTTCATTTTTGGTTTTTGATTTTTTATTTTAAAAAATAAAATCGTGTGTGTTTGATAACTATTTTTTTTGTTTTAAACATTATATTTCATTTTGATTTCTCTAGTGTTTGACTATTCATTCTTAATTTTTTCATGTTTTTTTTAAACAAAACAAGAACTTGTTTTTAAAAGCTATTTGATAATTCCTTTAATATTTCAAAAATATTTTTAAAGTTTTAAAAACAAAAACTAAAATTGGTTATCAAATAAACATGTTAAAAAAAGGTTAAAAATATAAAACAAAAAAACTAAATAATTATAAAACGAAATTTTAAAGTTATAATTGATATAATCAACAAATTTATGGTTAAAATATTTTGTTCATAAACAACAAGTATGTAACTCCAATGATATATATACAATCTAGTAACTAAGACTTTACAAGTTGGAATCATCCAATTCCCAAATGTTGGTTTTTTTTTTTTTTTTTTTTTTTTAACATAAAAAACATCAACTTTTGGATCCTTGTCTTGAACTAGAGTACCATACACCGACTTCCAAACAACCCCCTTCCAACTCCAGAGCAGTCCTCATTCCGTTGTCTCTCTCTTTGCCAAAACCCTAAAACCTTCAAAACAGAAAGAGTTAACGAACTGATCAAAACCCTAATCCTTCAAAAATGTCCCCTCCGATTTTCCGATCCCGATTCGTTTCCTCACTGAAAAATCGCTATGGACGTCTCATGAGCTCCGATCTCGCTCCGAATCCGTCCAAGGATGCGATCAATGCGTCCCAGAAGATCCTCTCCGATCAGATTCCACCGGAAGCTCAGGCCAATTCTTCTGCTTCTTCTTCTTCTTCCACAAGTTTGCCTTTGAGTTTCTTGAAGTATAGTTTGATTGGCGCTCTTACCGGAGCTACTGCGGTTGCTGGTTACGCCAGCTTTGGTACTTTTTATTAACTTATCGTTTTTTGGTTAGGGTGGTGGGATTTGAGCTGATTTTTTTTTTTTTTTTTTTTTTTTTTTTTTTTTTTTTTTTTTTTTTTTTGTTCAAAGCATAATTTACCCCTTTTTAAAATTTATTTTTCTTTAAATGAGGCCTATGAAGCCCAAATTGTGATCCGGTTCAGCCCGGCCCAGTATGATGCGGACTCTTGTAGTGTGTTGTTTGGCGCAGGTCGTTGAAACTTTTGGTTGAACCGTAGAAGACGAAACGGCCATGGAAGCTCTGCTCAAAGCTCGACTAGCCCTAGCCCTAGTCTTCTCGATCATCGCTCATATCTCCTTGCTGGCCTCCGCTTCTTCAAGCGATCTCCAGATCCTCAGCGCTGAGAAGAGAGTGAGATCTCAATCTCTCGTTTCCTACCATAATTCATAATTCTTGATTGTTTGATTCAATGTTTTGTTTCCGAGACCGCAATTTTCTACCCTACACTATGGAATTGGGCTTCTGTTTGAATCTTAGGAAATTCTGATTTAGAGGTCGAAGAAATTGATGGTTTAGATATGGATCTTGGAAGTTGAGATTCAACAATGTGGACTTATGCATATCTGAATTTTGGAGGGATTTCATTTTCTATAAATATGTTCTTACTTATATGTATATCATGTTCAAGTTTAGGGAGATTGAGATCGTTTTTGGAAATGCATGATCCAATTATTTCCGTATCTTCTTTTGATGTGATTTTTGAATATGCTGTGACTGTCGTTATTTGTGCAGATTGACTTGAGTTCTCACATCGTGAAGGTTTTCCTAACATTGAAGGTACTTTTCTCTGTTCTTGCCCCGAAAATTAGAGATGTCCACGGGTCGGGGACTGGGCAGATATGTCCACCGTCCCCATCCCCATCCCCACCACCATTTTAATCAACATTTAAATTTAACCCTTTTTTTCCTTATGTCTTTATCTCATTTTTCTTAGTTCAATAAATTTTATATAATTTATCAAATAGTTAACTTTTTCCTATGAAATGTTTATTAGTTTAATGAGATAGTTAATTATGTAAGGAAAATATTCATTCAAATAAATACAAAAGGATCAACAAACGGGGTAGTGGGGATGAGAACGTCCTCATCCCGACAGGGAATTTTTTTATCCTTACTCACTTCCCCATTACCCGCCTAAACGGGGATTCTCGGTTCCGTGGGAAAATAGAAATCTCTACAGAAATGCTATTCAAATGCATCTTACAGTACTTTTCTTATTTTATTTTTTTAAGGTTGAAAATACTGGAACGTCGCCAGCTTCAGACGTTCTCCTTGCGTTTCCACCAACAGAATTTGATCATTTGTCACTGGTTAAGGCTGCTATAGCTTCTGGCAAAAAGAAGAAAAAGTCTTATGTTCCTCTTGATGTAAAACCAATTGAGCTTCTTGATGCACCTAATGGAGCTAAAGGTTTCTCTATATCTTTGCTCAATCCATTAAATCCTGGAGCAACTGCAACCTTTGAAGTGCTTTATATATCTACACATACTTTGAAACCTTTTCCAGAAGAGATTAGTCAATCTGAACCTCAGTTGGTCTATTACCATGATAGTTCATATGTATTGTCACCCTATCATATTAAACAGCAGTCAACCTTTTTCAAGACCCCCAGCGCTAAGGTGGAATCATTTACGAAGCTCGAACCCACTAACCGTGTTAGCAAAGAAATTCGATATGGACCATATGACGATCTCCCTCCTTATTCTTTTTCACCCATAATGTTACATTTTGAGAATAATTATCCATTTGCGGTTGTTGAGGAACTTGTGCGTGAAGTTGAAATATCTCACTGGGGCAGCATTCAGATTACCGAGCATTACAAATTGGCCAATGCCGGTGCTCGACATAAGGGTGTTTTTTCGAGGTAATAGTTTTCTCTAATAGCATTACACTTGAACTTTATTGTGATTTTTCTTCTTTTTATGCTATGAAATGTTTGTATGCCTCCTCATCCTTACTTTCTTTTCTCTTACTGTTGTGCCAAATTCTGGTCATCATTCATTTTATTTTATGTTATAGAATGGTAAACATGGTAGCTTCTTGTTCTTACAAGTCATTTATCATAAAATTGAACCTTCCCTAATCCTCATGCTTTTTTGCTATCAACTTCATTTGATTGGCTTATTCTGTTCTTGTTTATAATGTTTCTTTTGTCAGGGTTGAATATCAATCTAAACCATCGATTAGTGGTGTTTCTTCATTCCGGCATCTTCTTGCAAGACTACCCCCTAAAGTTCACTCTGTTTACTACCGAGACGATATTGGAAATATATCATCATCACATTTGCGCACTGATTTTCGGAAGGTGACCCTGACCTTGCTATATTTTATCAAATTTCTTGCTCTTAACTAAAAAAGGCTGATGTAGGAACTTATGCGGCATATATATATATATATATATATATAATCACTATTTTAAATCAGAATATCAGATTAATATATTTCATGATTTAAATAGGCTGAATTTTTCTTCTTTGGACGAGAACTGGTCTGAAGTTGTATCGTTTTGAATGATTAGGGATTATGGGTCAGTTTAGTAAACATTAGGGGGTGTTTTGTTTTGGGCAAGGGAGTCAAACCGTGAGGATGGATAGTAATTCCCTTATCTACGTTTTAGCCACATACGATTATTCCCCTCATAATCACTATTCATTCTTTGAATTATCTCATTCCTTCATAACTACTTTTCATTCTCTCCGTAACCAATATCCATTTCTCTCATAAGTAGTATTATGCTCTCATAATCATTCGATTCATTCCATGACCCAATCATAGGTAATGCGTAATGGTTCTCACATATTCATTCTTCCATACCATAATCATTCTCTTCCTCTTAAGCACAAATAATTATTCTTCTTGTTAATCATTTCCCTCGTATTCTTTCATGTATTCATATCTTCCCCATAATCATTCCATTCCCCTTGTCCCAAATGCCTCCTAGAATTTCATCAGAAATGACAGCATTTAAGCAGGATAGTGCCTTTTCTGACAAGAGGCTTATTCCTATTTTCTAGAAGGAAATGGAGCAATTAATCAAGAATTCGTGCCATTCAAGTTTAAAATCATTTTACTTCCTAAGGATCTTACAAATTGAGGAAAACTTCTCTACACATATCCGGTGCCCTAAAATTTGAGTATGTGTCAAGTGTCATCATTAGGGTCACATAAATGTATATATTTTTAATAGTTTCACTTTCATTTGTAAAATAATTTTGTGTGGCTCTAAATAATTTTCTAGGAAAATTTTAGGGCTCCCCTACACATCCATGTGTAGGGAAGTTTTCCTCTTACAAATTACGACATAAATAAAAGAAATATGATGTGACGTGAATCTTATACCTATAATAGCTGAAGAAACATTTTCTTATATAAAAGAATCCCTTAAAACGCTTGTTTGCGTTACCTAACTTTTAAAAAAATTGTTTTTCAGTCTGAACTTGAATTTGAACCACGGTATCCTTTGTTTGGTGGATGGAAAGCTACTTTTGTCATTGGTTACGGGCTACCATTGCAAGACTTCCTTTTTGAGTCACCTGATGGCAGGCGGTACCTTAACTTCAGTTTTGGCTGTCCTCTCGCCGAGACCGTAGTTGACAAGTTGACCTTGAAGGTGGATTTAGCACTGTGATCTCAAATTCTTCCTGTTTCTGATTTCCTTCATATGTTTCTTGCTCAATACTGGTTTGACTAATTGACTTATTGTTACATGTTTCAGGTTGTTTTACCCGAGGGATCCACTGGCCCTTCTGCCGTGGTTCCCTTCCAGGTGGAACAACACCTAGAGGTAAAATTTTGTATTAGGGGGCATGGCTAATATGATGCTCATTTAGCATTGGGTATTGAGTTCTTTTTCTTTTCTACACCGCTCGATTGAATCGACTTTATCTCGGTTTCTGCAGAAGAAGTACTCGTATCTGGATGTTGTGGGTAGGACAGTACTCGTGCTTGAAAAGAAAAACGTAGTACCCGAACATAACTCTCCTTTCCAGGTAACCTGCAAGGTGTAAATGTATTTTCTTCTGTGAATGTAAAGTACTAGTCCAAACTTCTGTTAGGTATCTAACTCCCAGGGAATATCTATATGATCAAAATAGCGTTGAGTTCAAATACAGTCGAATGAGAGATTGGAAACCTATACTAGAACAAAATGAGAACAAGGTAACGAATAGCTTCCCGCCAATTCAAGAGGGCAGTAATCTCTCCAGGCTTGCTCTTCAAGCTCTCTAAAAACTGCACAAAAATGGCCCCTTTGATGGATGGGCCTATTCGAAACGCTTGCTCCCTGGTAAGGACTAACAGCCATCACTTACCACTATCCGCTGCTTCACTTCCTGACCCTTTTTCCTGCCTGTTGACTGTTTTGCCCCTCCTCTCGTCGGTACGAAAGTTAGGTGGTTCATTCCCAGCTTCATTCTCTTCCTCCACGACCTTTTTATCCTTCCTCGCATACGTGTGTCATGTTGGGGGGCTTACAACTTCATTCGTTGGCCAGTTTATGTGTTTCCCTTTCCATTGTGGTATTATAAGTTGATTTGTACGGTTCTTGTTTCTTTTTGCAGGTGTATTACAGTTTCAACCCAATTTTCATGCTGGCTGAGCCACTTATGTTGGTGTCTGCATTCTTCTTCTTTTTCGTGGCTTGTGTGGCTTATTTACACATTGATCTTTCCATTAGCAAGATGCAGTAATTTATTATTGCCGATGTCAAAGGTCAGTTTACCCCACCTTAGAAGAAATCTAAATTTCATCGTTAACACAATTTGTTTTTTTGATATCCGTGACCGTCCGGGCCAGCTTTCGCGCACCTCGACTAATGTCACGGGACATACAGCCTAACCCTACAACATTTGGATGCCAAGGAAACCCGTAGGAAATTAATTCCTAGGTAGGTGCATCGTTAACACAATTTTCTTTGGGTTAATGCATTATTATTGACTTAATAAGCTTCCATGGAAAATCATACCCTACATATCACAGATTAGAAGTTTGACATGATTTTTATGATTTTTATTGTGGACATAATAAGCTTGAGTATAAATTAAAATTTTGGTCTTATAATTTGATACAAAAAAAAAGAAAGAAAAGAATTTAGTCCCTATGGTTTCAAAATCTATTTTCTTTGTTTTGAAGAAAGTTCAAATTTAGTTACCTATGGTTTTAAATCTAGTCTATTTTTTTTAAAAAAAAATTAGAATTTAGTCTATATGGTTTGATAAAACTTAAAAAATAGTCTTGTGACCTTGTCATTAGTAATTGTTGGCAAATTAAATATATAAAAGTTAGTTATTCATGTGTTAATAATGACGGTATGAGTTAAGTGACTGATTGAACAAAAGAAATAATCTTTTACATCTACATAATCACCTACATGTATTTAATTAGTCAACAATTACGAACAATAAAGACTATTTTTTACGTTTTATTGAACCATAGGAACTAAAGTTTAGTTTTTAAAACTATAGGTTACTAAATTCTAATTTTCATCAAATCGTCATCAAAGTATAATTTACCCAACATTTGTTTAGCTCATTTTGTTCGCTTTCTGATCAATGAAATGTGTCATTCTTTTTATTTGCAGGGAAAACTATGATGGAATGTGTTTGTGACTGATGAAGAGGAAACTTAAGTTTGTAGAAAATTTTGGATTCCATGGCTGCAACGCGCAGGTTTTGCGTAGTTATATTATTGGTCGTTTAGTCTTTATCTGTTGGGCCAAAAGCCTAATCATCTTCGTTATCATTAGGACTATAATTCAAGGCAGCTCCTTAACTTTCTTTGGAACATGTCATTTGGATTTACTTAATATAGGGTCAGATTTTCATATATTACAACTGTTTTCTATACTTCTTACTCAAAGTGAAAATACCATTTTGATCATTTAGCCCATCGACTTTCAATGTCAATCATCATCGGTGATCAAGAGGATCTTGAAAAACTAAGGAATGAATTCAATCCATGGTAGTCATTCACCTAAGAATTGATTTCTTACAAGTTTTTTTGGCATCCAAATGTTATAGGATCGTGCGATATGTTTCGTAATACTAGATAAGGTGCACGCAAGCTGCCATTAGTTTTCTTTTAATTAAACTTGAAATTAGTCTTGAACTTCATCTTCCTCCTTTTAACTTTCTCTTTCTTCCATTTTTCTCTATTTTTTCATTTTCTCTACTCTCTAGTTTTCTCTTCTTTCTCTCTCTTTCAAACGCACCATTAGTTTCACTGTCCCTTCCTTTATTGACATGTCTGTATATATTTATGTCATTAACTTTTCAGTTGTCTCCATTAAACTTTCAGTTGTCTTCTTTTTTTTCTTTTTTTTTTTTGTCTGAACTATTTTTTTTTCCAAGACTTTTTTAATATAAAAATGAAACCTTGTTTGTTTATTCTGAAATTACAATCATATTTACTCAATGTACTAAAAGTAAACAGTTGTATCTCAGAATAACTTCAACAATCTGGAAACTTCCAGCATAGAATTTTTTTTTTTTTTTTTCTTGAAACATTTCCAGCATAGAATTTATGTGCAAGTATGATAATAATAATAAATTATAAATCAAAATATAGCAGAAAGTTGAAGCGAACTTGGTTACATAATTAAAAATTTCATCTGTTTTTAATCCGTGTACATATAGTCTTCGATCAATATAAAAATAGTTAAAATTTATAATTATAATAAAAATAAACAATCGAAAGGTTGCCGCTTACAGCAAATCCTCTTAATTTTTAAGATGATTTCATTTGTTTGTTTATATATATATATATGGTAAATCTTAAAGCATAAATGGTATTGTAATAGTCAAATTATGATTGCTCTCAGTAAGTTTAGGCTAATTTTGGTGTTGGCACTGTATTAAAAGCTTGCACATAATGGCCCATGGGCCGACATCTAGCCCAAATCTGGCCCTTTCAAAATCGAATCTCTCCCTCTCGCTTATAGATGGAGTTTGAGTGTTTTTTTTTTAATTCAACTCATTTAAATCAGCAACTTGTTGATTATTATTTTTTTTTCTTTCTTTTTTTGAAAACCGAAATACTTCGAAGAATATTCTAGTTTAAGCGTTTTCCAACGGTCTCGAACCAGAGATCTCTTAAGGAAGCATGCCTTGAAGTTCTGAGTCTCAACCGCTAAGTTGCTCCTTGGGGACGCAACTTGTTGATTATTGAATCATAAAATTTGTTGCAATAGTCCTTATCACGTGAAATTGTACTAAATGGGTCGATAATTTAGCTCATTATCTTAATTGAGGTTATTCTATTTCAACTCCACGACCATAGATATTATTTGAGAGTAATATTGTCTTTTATGTAGGGTTTGCTTGTCTCATCCCCAATATTTATACTCAAAGAAAGAAAAAAAAACCACGTGAGATTGTGGTTTTTTTTTTTTTTTCTCTTAAGAAAAACAATTAAGTGAAGTTAAAGTGATGTGATTCGACCACATTTATGCCAACGCTAAAACATAGTAGTCGTTAGAAATCTATTAAGTTTGGGACCATTACTAGGGTCCATCAATTCTCTTATCTTTTATCCTCTTTATTATTTATTTTTCTGTCAAATTAACTTTTTTGAAATTAAGGTAAAAATAATTCAAATTAAATAAAAAGATTCAATATAATTGAAACTCTATTATATTTGGAGGGAGGTTGGTATGTGAGAAAGGTCAGGGTTGTGAAAAGTTTGAAGACTTTTGAAAAGATAAAACTTTATTTAAAACGAAGGTTATGAGTAGTTAGAAGTAGGGATGATATTGGTTTGGTTTTCTTCGATTTAAGGTTAAATCGATAACCGAATTGATCTAATCAATTTAACAAAAAGAAAAATTAAACTAATGTCCAATAAAAGATAAAATTATTGGTATAGTTTTACTTGATTTTTAGGTCAAACCGATAACCGATCCGATCTAATCGGTTTGACAAAAAGATGTACCGAATCAATGTCCAACAAAAGATAAAAGATAAAATAATTCAGTTTAAATTTCTTTTAACTATTTTACTTACTGAAAAATTCAAACCTACTCTATAGATCGATTTAGTTCGGTTCGATTTTGTCGGTTTTTTATTTTCATCATCACTCCTAATTGGGAGTGGAAGTCGCAGAAAATCTTGTTTGATATATGAAAGATTGAAATGATAAAAAAAAAAAAAAATTGTTTGATAAGAGAGATTAAAAATCTTACTTAGTAAGTGAGGAAGAAAATGGTTGGTTTTTGGGGGTATCATTTGTTTTAAACCCTAAACCCAATAAATAAAGAGAATTTGTACTGTATAACAACTTTATGACCCTCTATTAGAATTATAGCACATTTTTATCAAAAATTGATTTATACCAAAATTCCTAGTCAATCACTTGGAATTTTGCTATAAACTAACTTTTGATAAAAATGTGCTATTGATGCAATTTTTTACCTCATTTTTATTATACATGAAAAAATTCCATAAATAAAGGAGCAAACAACCAAATTAGAGGCTTTAATTAAAGTGAGTGAAACCTTATTGATTTCAACTAACACATAATATTATGTGTACTCAACTACTTCCAATTCAAGTTTTAATTTGGATTATTCTCTTTCCCTATTACCTACTATTGCTTCTCAATTAAAACTAGAAGTTCAAGTTATTGGTTGTGAGTGAAATGGACAATCAATGACATTGCATGAATTAGTTGAAACATAGAGGCTCCAAGGTTGAATCTCATCTACACTTAAAAACCAAATTACTTCCTAGATTATACAATAAATGCACTTATTTAAACCAAATTATTATTATTTGCTTAATAATATAATTAATAAATAAAAAAATGAACATTATTTTACAATCAAAACGTGGGGACATTGCCCATAAGAATTTTTGTTTCTTCTGTCTACCAATAACAACAATAAAAGGAATTCGAAAGAAAATAATAATAATAATAATCCGTTCATACTTGTCTCTTTTCCGGTTCATTCCACAATGAACATTTTTCTATAATTCTTAAAAAAAAAAAAATCATAATAGTATAAAATTGGAGCAGATTTTAAAAACAAAAGAAAAGAAAATAAATTTTGATGATTAAATTAGTACACATATAATCTTCAATCAATACTACAAGTAATCATCAATTAGTGTGAAGATAATCTACAATCAATATATAATCTTTATTCAATGTTATTAGATAGTTTCTAAGTAGTGAGTCGATAGTCTTGAGTCAAGAGACAATGAAAAACATAATTAAAACATACACAATCAGTACTAGATACAATCTTCAATCAATATTATATATAATTTTTTAATTAAAAGAACATAAAAGACAAAAGAAAAAAAAGAATTGAGATTAGAATATGCAAAATACTTCAAATATTCGTTATAAATGAAATATTTTTAAAAATGTGTTATAACTCTTATTTGTTCTCATCAAAAGAATGATAACAATAATCCATATAATAAGACAATGTTTGATAACTATTTGATTTTTTGTTTTTTATTTTTAAAATTTAAGTCTATAATAACTATCTTAACCATATATTTTTTTTATTTGGATATCTATCTCTCATCTATATTTGAAGAAATCAAACTATAATTTGGAAGAAAAAAAAACTCCAAAAGTTTGTTTTTGTTTTTAAAAGTTGATAAATATTCATCTATTTTCTTAAGAAAAATGGATATATTGTAGAAAGGATGAAACATATTGCGGAAAATTTAAGTGACAATAGCCTTAAATTTCAAAAACAAAAAATCAAATGGTTATTAAATGGAGTTTAAACCTTTTATTTTAGTATAAATTAAGAAATAGAGACCACAAGCCTACGTAAAAGATACAACTGCTCTCAATAAATGAAATCGTATAAAAAAATTAAAAAAAATTTAAGATTAAACATTTAACTGCGATTTTGAACTGAATTACCACAAAATATTAAAATCAAGAGACGAACATTAACCTTTTCGGTATTCATACAATAAGCTAATAGGTGAGTTATAATGTAACAAGACATTAAATTATGGGAAAATATAAAATTCGTACGATAAGAGTATAAGACTCCCTAATATCCAACATTAAGCATTGTTGATCGAATAAACAATGTAGCCTGCCTCCTCAATTTCACTAATCTATTTTATTGATTCACCTCCACGTGATTACAAAAAAAAAAAAAAAAAAAAAAAAAAAAAAAAAAAACAACCCCCAACGCCGAACCCCAAAAAACCCCCTTTCCACCCCCCTTTCTCCCAATGGTAAAAAG